>VHIU01000471.1:0-47452 GCA_010577795.1 Isatis tinctoria | reverse complement strand
ATGAGACTCAACCGAAGAGGTTTTATACACTGTTCTTCCTCGTTAAGGTGTTCAAATCGGTCAATCTTTTAGATACCAGAATACTGGATGTGACCAGATTGATAACCATCCAATGTATTACCAATAACTCATGATTTTGAAGAAGATACTAGCCCAAAAATATTTCGTTAAGGTGTTAAAATCGGTCAATCTTTCAGATACCAGAATTCTGGACCTGACTAGATTAATAGGCATCCAATTAATTACCAATAACTCATGCAATACAGATCTCCAAGACTCGAACTTACATTCATTGGAAAGCTAACTCAATTGTCTATGTTTTTTAAGAAGAGACTAGCCCAAACATATTTCGTTAAGGTGTTCATATCTTTCAGTCTTTCAGATGCAAGAATTCGGAACGGTGACGAGATTGATAGGCATCCAATAAATTGGTCATAACTCATGCAATATACATCTCCAAGGAGTTAACCCACGATTATCCAAAAAATCCATCAATTATTACTATCTCATTTCAACACAAAGATACATCCACCGTGGACATGAGACTCAACCGAAGAGGTTTTATACACTGTTCTTCCTCGTTAAGGTGTTCAAATCGGTCAATCTTTTAGATACCAGAATACTGGACGTGACCAGATTGATAGCCATCCAATGTATTATCAATAACTCATGAAATACAGATCTCCAAGACTCGAACTTACATTCATTGGAAAGCTAACTCAATTGTCTATGTTTCTTAAGAAGAGACTAGCCCAAACATATTTCGTTAAGGTGTTCATATCGGTCAGTCTTTCAGATGCAAGAATTCGGAACGGTGACGAGATTGATAGGCATCCAATAAATTGGTCATACTCATGCAATACCATCTCCAGGAGTTAACCCACGATTATCCAAAAAATCCATCAATTATACTATCTCATTTCAACACAAATACATCCACCGTGGACATGAGACTCAACCGAAGAGGTTTTATACCGTTCTTCCTCGTTAAGGTGTTCAATCGGTCAATCTTTTAGATACCAGAATACTGGATGTGACCAGATGATACCATCCAATGTTTACCAAACTCATGATTTGAAGAAGATACTAGCCCAAAAATATTTCGTTAAGGTGTTAAATCGGTCATCTTTCAGATACCAGAATTCTGGACCTGACTAGATTGATAGGCATCCAATTAATTACCAATAACTCATGCAATACAGATCTCCAAGACTCGAACTTACATTCATTGGAAAGCTAACTCATTGTCTATGTTTTTTAAGAAGAGACTAGCCCAACATATTTCGTTAAGGTGTTCATATCGGTCAGTCTTTCAGATGCAAGAATTCGGAACGGTGACGAGATTGATAGGCATCCAATAAATTGGTCATAACTCATGCAATAACATCTCCAAGGAGTTAACCCACGATTATCCAAAAAATCCATCATTATTACTATCTCATTTCAACACAAAGATACATCCACCGTGGACATGAGACTCAACCGAAGAGGTTTTATACATTGTTCTTCCTCGTTAAGGTGTTCAAATCGGTCAATCTTTTAGATACCAGAATACTGGACGTGACCAGATTGATAGCCATCCAATGTATTACCAATAACTCATGAAATACAGATCTCCAAGACTCGAACTTACATTCATTGGAAAGCTAACTCAATTGTCTATGTTTCTTAAGAAGAGACTAGCCCAAACATATTTCGTTAAGGTGTTCATATCGGTCAGTCTTTCAGATGCAAGAATTCGGAACGGTGACGAGATTGATAGGCATCCAATAAATTGGTCATAACTCATGCAATATACATCTCCAAGGAGTTAACCCACGATTATCCAAAAAAATCCATCAATATTACTATCTCATTTCAACACAAAGATACATCCACCGTGGACATGAGACTCAACCAAGAGGGTTTTATACCTGTTCTTTCCTCGTTAAGGTGTTCATATCGGTCAATCTTTTAGATCCCAGAATTCTGGACGTGACCAGATTGATAGCCATCCAATGTATTAACCAATAACTCATGAAATACAGATCTCCAAGACTCGAACTTACATTCATTGGAAAATAACTAAATTGTCCATGATTTTTGAAGAGATACTAGCCCAAAATATTTCGTTAAGGTGTTCAAATCGGTCAATCTTTCAGATACCAGAATTCTGGACGTGACTAGATTGATAGGCATCCAATTAATTACCAATAACTCATGCAATACAGATCTCCATGACTCGAACTTACATTCATTGGAAAGCTAACTCAATTGTCTATGTTTTTTAAGAAGAGACTAGCCCAAACATATTTCGTTAAGGTGTTCATATCGGTCAGTCTTTCAGATGCAAGAATTCGGAACGGTGACGAGATTGATAGGCATCCAATAAATTGGTCATAACTCATGCAATACACATCTCCAAGAGTTAACCCACGATATCCAAAAAATCCATCAAATATTACTATCTCTTTCAACACAGATACATCCACCGTGGACATGAGACTCAACCGAAGAGGTTTTATACACTGTTCTTCCTCGTTAAGGTGTTCATATCGGTCAATCTTTCAGATACCAGAATTCTGGACGTGACCCTAGATTGGCATCCAATAAATTACCAATAACTTATCTAATACAGATCTCCAAGACTCGAACTTACATTCATTGGAAAGCTAACTCAATTGTCTATGTTTTTGAAGAAGAGACTAGCCCAAACTATTTCGTTAAGGTGTTCATATCGGTCAATCTTTCAGATGCAAGAATTTGGAACGGTGACGAGATTGATGGCATCCAATAAATTGGTCATAACTCATGCAATATACATCTCCAAGGAGTTAACCCACGATTATCCAAAAAATCCATCAATTATTACTATCACATTTCAACACAAAGATACATCCACCGTGGACATGAGACTCAACCGAAGAGGTTTTATACACTGTTCTTCCTCGTTAAGGTGTGCAAATCGGTCAATCTTTCAGATACCAATTCTGGACGTGACCAGATTGATAGGCATCCAATTAATTAACAATAACTCATGCAATACAGATCTCCAAGACTCGAACTTACATTCATTGGAAAGCTAACTCAATTGTCTATGTTTTTAAAGAAGAGACTAGCCCAAAATATTTCGTTAAGGTGTTCATATCGGTCAGTCTTTCAGATGCAAGAATTCGGAACGGTGACGAGATTGATAGGCATCCATAAATGGTCATAACTCATGCAATACACATCTCCAAGGAGTTAACCCACGATTATCCAAAAATCCATCAAATATTACTATCTCATTTCAACACAAGATACATCCCCGTGGACATGAGACTCAACCCAAGAGGTTTTTATACACTGTTCTTCCTCGTTAAGGTGTTCATATCGGTCAATCTTTCAGATACCAGATTCTGGACGTGACTAGATTGATAGGCATCCAATAATTACCAATAACTCATGCAATACAGATCTCCAAGACTCGAACTTACATTCATTGGAAAGCTAACTCAATTGTCTATGTTTTTTAAGAAGAGACTAGCCCAAAAATATTTCGTTAAGGTGTTCATATCGGTCAGTCTTTCAGATGCAAGAATTCGGAACGGTGACGAGATTGATAGGCATCCAATAAATTGGTCATAACTCATGCAATACACATCTCCAAGGAGTTAACCCACGATTATCCAAAAAATCCATCAAATATTACTATCCCATTTCAACACAAAGATACATCCACCGTGGACATGAGACTCAACCGAAGAGTTTTAACACTGTTCTTCCTCGTTAAGGTGTTCAAATCGGTCAATCTTTCAGATACCAGAATTCTGGACGTGACCAGATTGATAGGCATCCAATTAATTACCAATAACTCATGCAATACAGATCTCCAAGACTCGAACTTACATTCATTGGAAAGCTAACTCAATTGTCTATGTTTTTTAAGAAGAGACTAGCCCAAAAATATTTCGTTAAGGTGTTCATATCGGTCAGTCTTTCAGATGCAAGAATTCGGAACGGTGACGAGATTGATAGGCATCCAATAAATTGGTCATAACTCATGCAATACACATCTCAAGGAGTTAACCCACGATTATCCAAAAATCCATCAAATATTACTATCTCATTTTAACACAAAGATACATCCACAGTGGACATGAGACTCAACCGAAGAGGTTTTATACACTGTTCTTCCTCGTTAAGGTGTTCATATCGGTCAATCTTTTAGATACCAGAATACTGGACGTGACCAGATGATAGCCATCCAATGTATTACAATAACTCATGAAATACAGATCTCCAAGACTCGAACTTACATTCATTGGAAAAATAACTAAATTGTCCATGATTTTGAAGAAGATACTAGCCCAAAAATATTTCGTTAAGGTGTTCAAATCGGTCAATCTTTCAGATACCAGAATTCTGGACGTGACTAGATTGATAGGCATCCAATTAATTACCATAACTCATGCAATACAGATCTCCAAGACTCGAACTTACATTCATTGAAAGCTAACTCAATTGTCTATGTTTCTTAGAAGAGACTAGCCCAAACTATTTCGTTAAGGTGTTCATATCGGTCAGTCTTTCAGAGATGCAAGAATTCGGAACGGTGACGAGATTGATAGGCATCCAATAAATTGGTCATAACTCATGCAATATACATCTCCAAGGAGTTAACCCACGATTATCCAAAAATCCATCAAATATTACTATCTCATTTCAACACAAAGATACATCCACCGTGGACATGAGACTCAACCAAAGAGGTTTTATACACTGTTCTTCCTCGTTAAGGTGTTCAATCGGTCAATCTTTTAGATACCAGAATTCTGGACGTGACCAGATTGATAGCCATCCAATGTATTACCAATAACTCATGAAATACAGATCTCCAAGACTCGAACTTACATTCATGGAAAAATAACTAAATTGTCCATGATTTTGAAGAAGATACTAGCCCAAAATATTTCGTTAAGGTGTTCAAATCGGTCAATCTTCAGATACCAGAATTCTGGACGTGACTAGATTGATAGGCATCCAATTAATTACCAATAACTCATGCAATACAGATCTCCATGACTCGAACTTACATTCATTGGAAAGCTAACTCAATTGTCTATGTTTTTTAAGAAGAGACTAGCCCAAATATTTCGTTAAGGTGTTCATATCGGTCAGTCTTTCAGATGCAAGATTCGGAACGGTGACGAGATTGATAGGCATCCAATAAATTGGTCATAACTCATGCAATACACATCTCCAAAGAGTTAACCCACGATTATCCAAAAAATCCATCAAATATTACTATCTCATTTCAACACAAAGATACATCCACCGTGGACATGAGACTCAACCGAAGAGGTTTTATACACTGTTCTTCCTCGTTAAGGTGTTCATATCGGTCAATCTTTCAGATACCAGAATTCTGGACGTGACCAGATTAATTGGCATCCAATAAATTACCAATAACTTATCTAATACAGATCTCCAAGACTCGAACTTACATTCATTGGAAAGCTAACTCAATTGTCTATGTTTTTGAAGAAGAGATTAACCCAAAACTATTTCGTTAAGGTGTTCATATCAGTCAATCTTTCAGATGCAAGAATTTGGAACGGTGACGAGATTGATGGGCATCCAATAAATTGGTCATAACTCATGCAATATACATCTCCAAGGAGTTAACCCACGATTATCCAAAAAATCCATCAATTATTACTATCACATTTCAACACAAAGATACATCCACCGTGGACATGAGACTCAACCGAAGAGGTTTTATACACTGTTCTTCCTCGTTAAGGTGTGCAAATCGGTCAATCTTTCAGATACGAGAATTCTGGACGTGACTAGATTGATAGGCATCCAATTAATTAACAATAACTCATGCAATACAGATCTCCAAGACTCGAACTTACATTCATTGGAAAGCTAACTCAATTGTCTATGTTTTTAAAGAAGAGACTAGCCCAAAATATTTCGTTAAGGTGTTCATATCGGTCAGTCTTTCAGATGCAAGAATTCGGAACGGTGACGAGATTGATAGGCATCCAATAAATTGGTCATAACTCATGCAATACACATCTCCAAGGAGTTAACCCACGATTATCCAAAAAATCCATCAAATATTACTATCTCATTTCAACACAAAGATACATCCACCGTGGACATGAGACTCAACCGAAGAGGTTTTATACACTGTTCTTCCTCGTTAAGGTGTTCATATCGGTCAATCTTTCAGATACCAGAATTCTGGACGTGACTAGATTGATAGGCATCCAATTAATTACCAATAACTCATGCAATACAGATCTCCAAGACTCGAACTTACATTCATTGGAAAGCTAACTCAATTGTCTATGTTTTTTAAGAAGAGACTAGCCCAAACATATTTCGTTAAGGTGTTCATATCGGTCAGTCTTTCAGATGCAAGAATTCGGAACGGTGACGAGATTGATAGGCATCCAATAAATTGGTCATAACTCATGCAATACACATCTCCAAGGAGTTAACCCACGATTATCCAAAAAATCCATCAAATATTACTATCCCATTTCAACACAAAGATACATCCACCGTGGACATGAGACTCAACCGAAGAGGTTTTATACACTGTTCTTCCTCGTTAAGGTGTTCAAATCGGTCAATCTTTCAGATACCAGAATTCTGGACGTGACTAGATTGATAGGCATCCAATTAATTACCAATAACTCATGCAATACAGATCTCCAAGACTCGAACTTACATTCATTGGAAAGCTAACTCAATTGGCTATGTTTTTTAAGAAGAGACTAGCCCAAAAATATTTCGTTAAGGTGTTCATATCGGTCAGTCTTTCAGATGCAAGAATTCGGAACGGTGACGAGATTGATAGGCATCCAATAAATTGGTCATAACTCATGCAATACACATCTCCAAGGAGTTAACCCACGATTATCCAAAAAATCCATCAAATATTACTATCTCATTTTAACACAAAGATACATCCACAGTGGACATGAGACTCAACCGAAGAGGTTTTATACACTGTTCTTCCTCGTTAAGGTGTTCATATCGGTCAATCTTTTAGATACCAGAATACTGGACGTGACCAGATTGATAGCCATCCAATGTATTACCAATAACTCATGAAATACAGATCTCCAAGACTCGAACTTACATTCATTGGAAAAATAACTAAATTGTCCATGATTTTGAAGAAGATACTAGCCCAAAAATATTTCGTTAAGGTGTTCAATCGGTCAATCTTTCAGATACCAGAATTCTGGACGTGACTAGATTGATAGGCATCCAATAATTACCAATAACTCATGCAATACAGATCTCCAAGACTCGAACTTACATTCATTGGAAAGCTAACTCAATGTCTATGTTTTTTAAGAAGACTAGCCCAAACTATTTCGTTAAGGTGTTCATATCGGTCAGTCTTTCAGATGCAAGAATTTGAAACGGTGACGAGATTGATGGGCATCCAATAAATTGGTCATAACTCATGCAATACACATCTCCAAGGAGTTAACCCACGATTATCCAAAAAATCCATCAAATATTACTATCTCATTTTAACACAAAGATACATCCACAGTGGACATGAGACTCAACCGAAGAGGTTTTATACACTGTTCTTCCTCGTTAAGGTGTTCAAATCGGTCAATCTTTTAGATACCAGAATACTGGACGTGACCAGATTGATAGCCATCCAATGTATTACCAATAACTCATGAAATACAGATCTCCAAGACTCGAACTTACATTCATTGGAAAATAACTAAATTGTCCATGATTTTGAAGAAGATACTAGCCCAAAATATTTCGTTAAGGTGTTCAAATCGGTCAATCTTTCAGATACCAGAATTCTGGACGTGACTAGATTGATAGGCATCCAGTTATTACCAATAACTCATGCAATACAGATCTCCAAGACTCGAACTTACATTCATTGGAAAGCTAACTCAATTGTCTATGTTTTTTTAAGAAGAGAGACCAAACATATTTCGTTAAGGTGTTCATATCGGTCAGTCTTCAGATGCAAGAATTCGGAACGGTGACGAGATTGATAGGCATCCAATAATTGGTCATAACTCATGCAATATACATCTCCAAGGAGTTAACCCACGATTATCCAAAAAATCCATCAATTATTACTATCTCATTTCAACACAAAGATACATCCACCGTGGACATGAGACTCAACCGAAGAGGTTTTATACATTGTTCTCCTCGTTAAGGTGTTCAATCGGTCAATCTTTTAGATACCAGAATACTGGACGTGACCAGATTGATAGCCATCCAATGTATTACCAAAACTCATGAATACAGATCTCCAAGACTCGAACTTACATTCATTGGAAAGCTAACTCAATTGTCTATGTTTCTAAGAAGAGACTAGCCCAAACATATTTCGTTAAGGTGTTCATATCGGTCAGTCTTTCAGATGCAAGAATTCGGAACGGTGACGAGATTGATAGGCATCCAATAAATTGGTCATAACTCATGCAATATACATCTCCAAGGAGTTAACCCACGATTATCCAAAAAATCCATCAAATATTACTATCTCATTTCAACACAAAGATACATCCACCAGGACATGAGACTCAACCGAAGAGGTTTATACACTGTTCTTCCTCGTTAAGGTGTTCAAATCGGTCAATCTTTCAGATACCAGAATTCTGGACGTGACTAGATTGATAGGCATCCAAAATTACCAATAACTCATGCAATACAGATCTCCAAGACTCGAACTTACATTCATTGGAAAGCTAACTCAATTGCTATGTTTTTTAAGAAGAGACTAGCCCAAAAATATTTCGTTAAGGTGTTTCATATCGGTCAGTCTTTCAGATGCAAAATTCGGAACGGTGACGAGATTGATAGGCATCCAATAAATTGGTCATAACTCATGCAATACACATCTCCAAGGAGTTAACCCACGATTATCCAAAAAATCCATCAAATATTACTATCTCATTTTAACACAAAGATACATCCACAGTGGACATGAGACTCAACCGAAGAGGTTTATACACTTTCTTCCTCGTTAAGGTGTTCATATCGGTCAATCTTTTAGATACCAGAATACTGGACGTGACCAGATTGATAGCCATCCAATGTATTACCAATACTCATGAAATACAGATCTCCAAGACTCGAACTTACATTCATTGAAAAATAACTAAATTGTCCATGATTTAAGAAGATACTAGCCAAAAATATTTCGTAAGGTGTTCAATCGGTCAATCTTTCAGATACCAGAATTCTGGACGTGACTAGATTGATAGGCATCCATTAATTACCAATAACTCATGCAATACAGATCTCCAAGACTCGAACTTACATTCATTGGAAAGCTAACTCAATTGTCTATGTTTTTTAAGAAGAGACTAGCCCAAAACTATTTCGTTAAGGTGTTCATATCGGTCAGTCTTTCAGATGCAAGAATTTGGAACGGTGACGAGATTGATGGGCATCCAATAAATTGGTCATAACTCATGCAATACACATCTCCAAGGAGTTAACCCACGATTATCCAAAAAATCCATCAAATATTACTATCTCATTTTAACACAAAGATACATCCACAGTGGACATGAGACTCAACCGAAGAGGTTTTATACACTGTTCTTCCTCGTTAAGGTGTTCAAATCGGTCAATCTTTTAGATACCAGAATACTGGACGTGACCAGATTGATAGCCATCCAATGTATTACCAATAACTCATGAAATACAGATCTCCAAGACTCGAACTTACATTCATTGGAAAAATAACTAAATTGTCCATGATTTTGAAGAAGATACTAGCCCAAAAATATTTCGTTAAGGTGTTCAAATCGGTCAATCTTTCAGATACCAGAATTCTGGACGTGACTAGATTGATAGGCATCCAATTAATTACCAATAACTCATGCAATACAGATCTCCAAGACTCGAACTTACATTCATTGGAAAGCTAACTCAATTGTCTATGTTTTTTAAGAAGAGACTAGACCAAACATATTTCGTTAAGGTGTTCATATCGGTCAGTCTTTCAGATGCAAGAATTCGGAACGGTGACGAGATTGATAGGCATCCAATAAATTGGTCATAACTCATGCAATATACATCTCCAAGGAGTTAACCCACGATTATCCAAAAAATCCATCAATTATTACTATCTCATTTCAACACAAAGATACATCCACCGTGGACATGAGACTCAACCGAAGAGGTTTTATACATTGTTCTTCCTCGTTAAGGTGTTCAAATCGGTCAATCTTTTAGATACCAGAATACTGGACGTGACCAGATTGATAGCCATCCAATGTATTACCAATAACTCATGAAATACAGATCTCCAAGACTCGAACTTACATTCATTGGAAAGCTAACTCAATTGTCTATGTTTCTTAAGAAGAGACTAGCCCAAACATATTTCGTTAAGGTGTTCATATCGGTCAGTCTTTCAGATGCAAGAATTCGGAACGGTGACGAGATTGATAGGCATCCAATAAATTGGTCATAACTCATGCAATATACATCTCCAAGGAGTTAACCCACGATTATCCAAAAAATCCATCAAATATTACTATCT
This sequence comes from Isatis tinctoria, assembly GCA_010577795.1. Lineage (NCBI taxonomy): Eukaryota > Viridiplantae > Streptophyta > Magnoliopsida > Brassicales > Brassicaceae > Isatis > Isatis tinctoria. The sequence continues at coordinate 36,921 of VHIU01000471.1, read as the reverse complement.
CATTTCAACACAAAGATACATCCACCGTGGACATGAGACTCAACCAAAGAGGTTTTATACACTGTTCTTCCTCGTTAAGGTGTTCATATCGGTCAATCTTTTAGATCCCAGAATTCTGGACGTGACCAGATTGATAGCCATCCAATATTACCAATAACTCATAAATACAGATCTCCAAGACTCGAACTTACATTCATTGGAAAAAATAACTAATTGTCCATGATTTTGAAGAAGATACTAGCCCAAAATATTTCGTTAAGGTGTTCAAATCGGTCAATCTTTCAGATACCAGAATTCTGGACGTGACTAATTGATAGGCATCCAATTAATTACCAATAACTCATGCAATACAGATCTCCAAGACTCGAACTTACATTCATTGAAAGCTAACTCAATTGTCTATGTTTTTTAAGAAGAGACTAGCCCAAACATATTTCGTTAAGGTGTTCATATCGGTCAGTCTTTCAGATGCAAGAATTCGGAACGGTGACGAGATTGATAGGCATCCAATAAATTGGTCATAACTCATGCAATACACATCTCCAAGAGTTAACCCACGATTATCCAAAAAATCCATCAAATATTACTATCTCATTTCAACACAAAGACATCCACCGTGGACATGAGACTCAACCGAAGAGGTTTTACACTGTTCTTCCTCGTTAAGGTGTTCATATCGGTCAATCTTTCAGATACCAGAATTCTGGACGTGACCAGATTAATTGGCATCCAATAAATTACCAATAACTTATCTAATACAGATCTCCAAGACTTGAACTTACATTCATTGGAAAGCTAACTCAATTGTCTATGTTTTTGAAGAAGAGATTAACCCAAAACTATTTCGTTAAGGTGTTCATATCGGTCAATCTTTCAGATGCAAGAATTTGGAACGTTGACGAGATTGATGGGCATCCAATAAATTGGTCATAACTCATGCAATATACATCTCCAAGGAGTTAACCCACGATTATCCAAAAAATCCATCAATTATTACTATCACATTTCAACACAAAGATACATCCACCGTGGACATGAGACTCAACCGAAGAGGTTTTATACACTGTTCTTCCTCGTTAAGGTGTTCAAATCGGTCAATCTTTCAGATACCAGAATTCTGGACGTGACTAGATTGATAGCATCCAATTATTAACAATAACTCATGCAATACAGATCTCCAAGACTCGAACTTACATTCATTGGAAAGCTAACTCATTGTCTATGTTTTTTAAAGAAGAGACTAGCCAAAATATTTCGTTAAGGTGTTCATATCGGTCAGTCTTTCAGATGCAAGAATTCGGAACGGTGACGAGATTGATAGGCATCCAATAAATTGGTCATAACTTATGCAATACACATCTCCAAGGAGTTAACCCACGATTATCCAAAAAATCCATCAAATATTACTATCTCATTTCAACACAAAGAGACATCCACAATGGACATGAGACTCAACCGAAGAGGTTTTATACACTGTTCTTCCTCGTTAAGGTGTTCATATCGGTCAATCTTTCAGATACCAGAATTCTGGACGTGACTAGATTGATAGGCATCCAATAATTACAATAACTCATGCAATACAGATCTCCAAGACTCGAACTTACATTCATTGGAAAGCTAACTCAATTGTCTATGTTTCTTAAGAAGAGACTAGCCCAAACATATTTCGTTAAGGTGTTCATATCGGTCAATCTTTCAGATGCAAGAATTTGAACGGTGACGAGATTGATAGGCATCCAATAAATTGGTCATAACTCATGCAATACACCTCTCCAAGGAGTTAACCCACGATTATCCCAAAAATCCATCAAATATTACTATCTCATTTCAACACAAAGTACATCCACCGTGGACATGAGACTCAACCGAAGAGGTTTTATACACTGTTCTCCTCCTTAGGTGTTCAAATCGGTCAATCTTTTAGATACCAGAATACTGGATGTGACCAGATTGATAGCCATCCAATGTATTACCAATAACTCATGAAATACAGATCTCCAAGACTCGAACTTACATTCATTGGAAAAATAACTAAATTGTCCATGATTTTGAAGAAGATACTAGCCCAAAATATTTCGTTAAGGTGTTCAAATCGGTCAATCTTTCAGATACCAGAATTCTGGACGTGACTAGATTGATAGGCATCCAATTAATTACCAATAACTCATGCAATACAGATCTCCAAGACTCGAACTTACATTCATTGGAAAGCTAACTCATTGTCTATGTTTTTTAAGAAGAGACTAGCCCAAACATATTTCGTTAAGGTGTTCATATCGGTCAGTCTTTCAGATGCAAGAATTCGGAACGGTGACGAGATTGATAGGCATCCAATAAATTGGTCATAACTCATGCAATACACATCTCCAAGGAGTTAACCCACGATTATCCAAAAAATCCATCAAATATTACTATCCCATTTCAACACAAAGATACATCTACCGTGGACATGAGACTCAACCGAAGAGGTTTTATACACTGTTCTTCCTCGTTAAGGTGTTCAAATCGGTCAATCTTTCAGATACCAGAATTCTGGACGTGACTAGATTGATAGGCATCCAATTAATTACCAATAACTCATTCAATACAGATCTCCAAGACTCGAACTTACATTCATTGGAAAGCTAACTCAATTGGCTATGTTTTTTAAGAAGAGACTAGCCCAAAAATATTTCGTTAAGGTGTTCATATCGGTCAGTCTTTCAGATGCAAGAATTCGGAACGGTGACGAGATTGATAGGCATCCAATAAATTGGTCATAACTCATGCAATACACATCTCCAAGGAGTTAACCCACGATTATCCAAAAAATCCATCAAATATTACTATCTCATTTTAACACAAAGATACATCCACAGTGGACATGAGACTCAACCGAAGAGGTTTTATACACTGTTCTTCCTCGTTAAGGTGTTCATATCGGTCAATCTTTTAGATACCAGAATACTGGACGTGACCAGATTGATAGCCATCCAATGTATTACCAATAACTCATGAAATACAGATCTCCAAGACTCGAACTTACATTCATTGGAAAAATAACTAAATTGTCCATGATTTTGAAGAAGATACTAGCCCAAAAAATTCGTTAAGGTGTTCAAATCGGTCAATCTTTCAGATACCAGAATTCTGGACGTGACTAGATTGATAGGCATCCAATTAATTACCAATAACTCATGCAATACAGATCTCCAAGACTCGAACTTACATTCATTGGAAAGCTAACTCAATTGTCTATGTTTTTTAAGAAGAGACTAGCCCAAAAATATTTCGTTAAGGTGTTCATATCGGTCAGTCTTTCAGATGCAAGAATTTGGAACGGTGACGAGATTGATGGGCATCCAATAAATTGGTCATAACTCATGCAATATACATCTCCAAGGAGTTAACCCACGATTATCCAAAAAATCCATCAATTATTACTATCTCATTTCAACACAAAGATACATCCACCGTGGACATGAGACTCAACCGAAGAGGTTTTAAACACTGTTTTTCCTCGTTAAGGTGTTCAAATCGGTCAATCTTTTAGATACCAGAATACTGGACGTGACCAGATTGATAGCCATCCAATGTATTACCAATAACTCATGAAATACAGATCTCCAAGACTCGAACTTACATTCATTGGAAAATAACTAAATTGTCCATGATTTTGAAGAGATACTAGCCCAAAATATTTCGTTAAGGTGTTCAAATCGGTCATCTTTCAGATACCAGAATTCTGGACGTGACTAGATTGATAGGCATCCATTAATTACCAATAACTCATGCAATACAGATCTCCAAGACTCGAACTTACATTCATTGGAAAGCTAACTCAATTGTCTATGTTTTTAAGAAGAGACTAGCCCAAACATATTTCGTTAAGGTGTTCATATCGGTCAGTCTTTCAGATGCAAGAATTCGAACGGTGACGAGATTGATAGGCATCCAATAATTTGGTCATAACTCATGCAATACACATCTCCAAGGAGTTAACCCACGATTATCCAAAAAATCCATCAAATATTACTATCCCATTTCAACACAAAGATACATCCACCGTGGACATGAGACTCAACCGAAGAGGTTTTATACCCTAAGGTGTTCCAGATACCAGATTCTGGACGTGACTAGATTGATAGGCATCCAATTATTAAAATAACTCATGCAATACAGATCTCCAAGACTCGAACTTACATTCATTGGAAAGCTAACTCAATTGTCTATGTTTCTTAAGAAGAGACTAGCCCAAACATATTTCGTTAAGGTGTTCATATCGGTCAATCTTTCAGATGCAAGAATTTGGAACGGTGACGAGATTGATAGGCATCCAATAAATTGGTCATAACTCATGCAATACACCTCTCCAAGGAGTTAACCCACGATTATCCAAAAAATCCATCAAATATTACTATCTCATTTCAACACAAAGATACATCCACCGTGGACATGAGACTCAACCGAAGAGGTTTTATACACTGTTCTTCCTCCTTAAGGTGTTCAAATCGGTCAATCTTTAAGATACCAGAATACTGGATGTGACCAGATTGATAGCCATCCAATGTATTACCAATAACTCATGAAATACAGATCTCCAAGACTCGAACTTACATTCATTGGAAAAATAACTAAATTGTCCATGATTTTGAAGAAGATACTAGCCCAAAAATATTTCGTTAAGGTGTTCAAATCGGTCAATCTTTCAGATACCAGAATTCTGGACGTGACTAGATTGATAGGCATCCAATTAATTACCAATAACTCATGCAATACAGATCTCCAAGACTCGAACTTACATTCATTGGAAAGCTAACTCAATTGTCTATGTTTTTTAAGAAGAGACTAGCCCAAACATATTTCGTTAAGGTGTTCATATCGGTCAGTCTTTCAGATGCAAGAATTCGGAACGGTGACGAGATTGATAGGCATCCAATAAATTGGTCATAACTCATGCAATACACATCTCCAAGGAGTAACCCACGATTATCCAAAAAATCCATCAATATTACTATCCTTTCAACACAAAGATACATCCACCGTGGACATGAGACTCACCGAAGAGGTTTTATACACTGTTCTTCCTCGTTAAGGTGTTCAAATCAGTCAATCTTTCAGATACCAGAATTCTGGACGTGACTAGATTGATAGGCATCCAATTAATTACCAATAACTCATTCAATACAGATCTCCAAGACTCGAACTTACATTCATTGGAAAGCTAACTCAATTGGCTATGTTTTTTAAGAAGAGACTAGCCCAAAAATATTTCGTTAAGGTGTTCATATCGGTCAGTCTTTCAGATGCAAGAATTCGGAACGGTGACGAGATTGATAGGCATCCAATAAATTGGTCATAACTCATGCATACACATCTCCAAGGAGTTAACCCACGATTATCCAAAAAATCCATCAAAATAGTACTATCTCATTTTAACACAAAGATACATCCACAGTGGACATGAGACTCAACCGAAGAGGTTTTATACACGTTCTTCCTCTTGGTGTTCATATCGGTCGATCTTTTAGATACCAGAATACTGACGTGACCAGATGATAGCCACCAATGTATTACCAATACTCATGAAATACAGATCTCCAAGACTCGAACTTACATTCATTGGAAAAATAACTAAATTGTCCATGATTTGTGAAGAAGATACTAGCCCAAAAATATTTCGTTAAGGTGTTCAAATCGGTCCTCTTCAGATACCAGAATTCTGGACGTGACTAGATTGATAGGTCACCATTAATACCAATAACTCATGCAATACAGATCTCCAAGACTCGAACTTACATTCATTGGAAAGCTAACTCAATTGTCTATGTTTTTTAAGAAGAGACTAGCCCAAAAATATTTCGTTAAGGTGTTCATATCGGTCAGTCTTTCAGATGCAAGAATTTGGAACGGTGACGAGATTGATGGGCATCCATAAATTGGTCATAACTCATGCAATATACATCTCCAAGGAGTTACCCCACGATTATCCAAAAAATCCATCATTATTACTATCTCATTTCAACACAAAGATACATCCACCGTGGACATGAGACTCAACCGAAGAGGTTTTAAACACTGTTTTTCCTCGTTAAGGTGTTCAAATCGGTCAATCTTTTAGATACCAGAATACTGGACGTGACCAGATTGATAGCCATCCAATGTATTACCAATAACTCATGAAATACAGATCTCCAAGACTCGAACTTACATTCATTGGAAAAATAACTAAATTGTCCATGATTTTGAAGAAGATACTAGCCCAAAAATATTTCGTTAAGGTGTTCAAATCGGTCAATCTTTCAGATACCAGAATTCTGGACGTGACTAGATTGATAGGCATCCAATTAATTACCAATAACTCATGCAATACAGATCTCCAAGACTCGAACTTACATTCATTGGAAAGCTAACTCAATTGTCTATGTTTTTTAAGAAGAGACTAGCCCAAACATATTTCGTTAAGGTGTTCATATCGGTCAGTCTTTCAGATGCAAGAATTCGGAACGGTGACGAGATTGATAGGCATCCAATAAATTGGTCATAACTCATGCAATACACATCTCCAAGGAGTTAACCCACGATTATCCAAAAAATCCATCAAATATTACTATCCCATTTCAACACAAAGATACATCCACCGTGGACATGAGACTCAACCGAAGAGGTTTTATACATGTTCTTCCTCGTTAAGTGTTCATATCGGTCAATCTTTTAGATACCAAAATTCTGGACGTGACCAGATTAATTGGCATCCAATAAATACCAATAACTTATGTAATACAGATCTCCAAGACTCGAACTTACATTCATTGGAAAGCTAACAATTGTCTATGTTTTAAGAAGAGACTAACCCAAAACTATTTCGTTAAGGTGTTCATATCGGTCAATCTTTCACATGCAAGAATTTGGAACGGTGACGAGCAGTACCGGTCCTGAGTTTAAATAGACTAGAAGCTAAAGAAAAAAAAGGGCTGTTACATATTTAAAAAAAAAACATTTGCAATATAACCATAAAAATTATTAAATGGTAAACAACAATCGTAAGTAAAAATTCAAACATAAAGATAAATACATTATTTTTGAAAAATAGTTCTCCTTGCATTCTTACTTGCGAATTCATTCATCATATCTGTATAGTCCAACCTTTCAGCCATGCCCCTTTCAATTGATACGATCGCCAAACCATTTAGTCTTTCTTGAGACATACTCGACCGGTAGATAAGATTTTATGAGTTTTAACTTCGAAAAACTTCTTTCTGCCGAGGCAACTGAAACTGGAATTGTCATCATTATGCGGTATGCAGTCCATGTATTGGATAACAAGTTTCCACCTTTCTCAGAAAATCCAGTAGGTCGATAATCTTCTCAATATCTTTGGTAGACTCCTCGTAAAAGCTTCAACTCCAAAAATAATTCATTACCATCAAGATCAGAATTATTACCATGCTTGAGAAACACTTCAAGGTGGCACAAGAAACCCTCAATTCATCATCATTGTTAACTTCAGCTTCTTGAAATCAAATAAAAATCCAAAAGTCTTTTCATAACTTTGAGTTGGTCAACCTTGTCTCAAAAGAAACCAAACTTTGATCCACAATTTTGATGAAGTAATTGATCCTGAATTTTTCTGCTGTAAATATCACATCTTCCCCATCTTTTTCAGGCTCTTCATCATGATGTCGTTTCTTTTTATAAACGCTTTGCTTTCGCAGAGAATACGGATCAATTCCCATATCAAGAGCAATCCGTTCAGCTTCTATTTTTGCTGCTTGGACGCCTGTTTCTCTATACTCTTTAAAAAAGGAGATAAGACCTTTCACTTGAGTAATAGCAATATCAATATCCATATCTTCTGATTGCAGGATCTTGCTCACTTTGTTAACAGCAAACAAAAGCTCATACCAAATAATCATTCCAAACAAAAACTCAAAGCTTCCAATTCCATAAACTTCACTCATTGCAAGAGACTCAGCTTCACTTCTTGTTCCTGGATTTTCACTGTTTTCAGCTAAGTGAAACAAAGCATCTCGTATTTGAGGAGCCTGAAATCGTATAGCTTTAACGCTTTTGATACGGCTCTCCCAACGAGTGTTTGTGATAATGGTTTACTGTAATACCATTCACAATCTGTCTGAAAACTTCACAATATTTGTAGAAGAGGCAAACAGACATATATGCGCTGAATAATTCCAAAAAATGATACAGCTATCGATGATGAGGAAGCGATATCTGAAAGAACAGATTCAAACTATGACAACTACATGGTGTGTAGACAGCTCTGGGATTAATTTCAAGCAACCTCTTTTGTACTCCTTTATTTTTCCCTTTCATATTTGACCCATTATCATAACCTTGCCCTCTAATGTCATCCATGCTCAATCCAAGATTATGTAATGCATCTTGAAGGGTGTCAAAAAGCCCTCTCCAGTTTTTTCTTTAACTTCCAAGAATGGCAAAAAAATTCTTCAATCTTTGGTGAAGTCTCAGAAATATCCACACATCGGATCACTAGGGACATCTGTTCCGATGACTGATATCAGGAGTGGTGTCAAGAATAACTGAAAAATACTTTGCACATCGGATCTTCTTTAAGATCATTTGTTTGATCTCATTCCAAGCATCTCTATCAACTCATTCTGAATCCTCTGACTGAGATAATGATAATGAGTTTCACGCTTATCAATTCGTCTAAGTGTTCTTTCATCACTGGATCAAAATCTGCAAATACTTCAATCATACCCAAGAAATTCCCATTACCATCTTCATGAACCTTATCACTACTTCCACGAAATGCAATATTTTGTTTAGCAAGACCCTTTACCAATGCAATTATCCTCAATAACACATCTCTCCAGTGTTTTTTCTCTTTGGTGATCTCTTCTTGAATATGCTTATCAATTGTCTGTCTTTGCAGTCTCGTTTCCAGCTCCACCACTGAACCATGCATGTGATATGCTTATGACCTTTTTCATGTTCCTTGAGCATTTTTGAGACATTTCTCCAGTCATCGGATCCAGTAGTTGCCAACAGATTCATATACTTATCTTGCGAGAATAGCTTACAACAAAAACAAAAGATTTTGTCTTTTACTTTTGAGTAAAGTAACCATCGTCTATCTTGCTTCTCTCCATTCCTTATTCTCTTGTATAAGATGAATGAGGAAAACATCTGCCTAAATAATCTCTGGAAAATGATAGTCAATCGGGGGTCTTGCCATTGGACCTTTTTCAACCATAGAATCTCTCATTCTATTATCAACTTTTTTCCAATTTCCAGGATCATTTATATCTCCTTCTATTTGATATTCCTTATCATCAGCTTTATCCTCTTCATTCTCATCCTTGTTCTCAGTCTCATTACATTCATGCTCATTGCCATGTTCACCACTGTTTTCAGCTTGATCATGTTCTAAACCACCAGCTTCTTCACTGTTTCTATTGATATCTTCTTCTAAAGATTCAGCAGCTTTAAAAGGTTCAGATTTTTTTACATACCTCAACATGGAACCAGCTAATGATTTTGTTAATGTTTCTTGTCTCTTTCGTTTTCTTGCTTTTGCTGCACCTCCCATCACAATTTTTATTCGCTTTGAAGACATTATATTGAACTACAATTAGAATATAGATAGATATATCAGCACACACAAAAGAACGCACAAGTAATAAAAAAAACAAAAGCTAACATGATTAGTTTAATTTTGTAAACAATCTGCTCCTGTATCTAAAGATTCATACGGTCTTATGAAGTTTATTTGGTGGAGAAATCAAAACACATTGACCAATGCCTACATGACTCAACCACAGAACTCATATCTAATCAAACAATCAACTAATACTATTTTAAATTTAGATTGTAAAGGTAAAGGCTAAAAGTAATATTTGGTCAACAAACCTTAACCGATGCAGTGCTGGCGGAAACTTTTTGAGCCAAAAACTTGATGAGATGATGAACAAGAGGAAGATGACTTTGATTTTGTAAGAAACCAAGAGATTAAAAAAAAAAAATTAGTGACGGTAATTGATAAACAGCAAAGACTGCTGCCTGTGCTATTAATAGGGAATAGGTAAACGATTTATGTTCTTTTTTTTTTAAGTAACATGTTATTTTATTAATTTTTAATTTAAATCAAATAGGATAATTTCCTTTTTAAAATCGTTTTCCTTTTTTTTGGTTAGATGATTTACTTACGTTATTTAGTTTTCCTTTTATATAGGAACCAACTTATTTATATAAAAAAGGATTAATATTCTAAAAAAAAAATTGTTATTGAGCCTCGAACCTGAGACATCAGGTTATTGGGCTGGGATACTCAAACCACTATACTAAAGATCCCTATGCAAACTTAGGGCCGGAAAATTTTTCTTATACTGTGGGCTGGAAACAAATGCTTATATGGCTTCTTGTCAAGGCCGGCACTGGTGACGAGATTGATGGGCATCCAATAATTGGTCATAACTCATGCAATACACATCTCCAATGAGTTAACCACGATTATCCAAAAAATCCATCAAATATTACTATCTCATTTCAACACAAAGATACATCCACCGTGGACATGAGACTCAACCGAAGAGGTTTTATACACTGTTCTTCCTCGTTAAGGTGTTCATATCGGTCAATCTTTTAGATACCAGAATTCTGGACGTGACCAGATTATAGGCATCCAATAAATTTCCAATAACTCATGCAATACAATCTCCAAGACTCGAACTTACATTCATTGGAAAAATACTAAATTGTCCATGATTTTGAAGAAGATACTAGCCCAAAAATATTTCGTTAAGGTGTTCAATCGGTCAATCTTTCAGATACCAGAATTCTGGACGTGACTAGATTGATAGGCATCCAATTAATTACCAATAACTCATGCAATACAGATCTCCAAGACTCGAACTTACATTGATTGGAAAGCTAACTCAATTGTCTATGTTTTTTAAGAAGAGACTAGCCCAAACATATTTCGTTAAGGTGTTCATATCGGTCAGTCTTTCAGATGCAAGAATTCGGAACGGTGACGAGATTGATAGGCATCCAATAAATTGGTCATAACTCATGCAATACACATCTCCAAGGAGTTAACCCACGATTATCCAAAAAATCCATCAAATATTACTATCTCATTTCAACACAAAGATACATCCACCGTGGACATGAGACTCAACCGAAGAGGTTTTATACACTGTTCTTCCTCGTTAAGGTGTTCATATCGGTCAATCTTTTAGATACCAGAATTCTGGACGTGACCAGATTAATACGCATCCAATAAATTTCCAATAACTCATGCAATACAAATCTCCAAGACTCGACTTACATTCATTGGAAAAATAACTAAATTGTCCATGATTTTGAAGAAGATACTAGCCAAAAATATTTCGTTAAGGTGTTCAAATCGGTCAATCTTTCAGATACCAGAATTCGGACGTGACTAGATTGATAGGCATCCAATTAATTACCAATAACTCATGCAATACAGATCTCCAAGACTCGAACTTACATTGATTGGAAGCTAACTCAATTGTCTATGTTTTTGAGAAGAGAATAGCCAAACATATTTCGTTAAGGTGTTCATATCGGTCAGTCTTTCAGATGCAAGAATTCGGAACGGTGACGAGATTGATAGGCATCCAATAAATTGGTCATAACTCATGCAATACACATCTCGAAGGAGTTAACCCATGATTATCCAAAAAATCCATCAAATATACTATCTCATTTCACACAAAGATACATCCACCGTGGACATGAGACTCAACCGAAGAGGTTTTATACACTGTTCTTCCTCGTTAAGGTGTTCATATCGGTCAATCTTTCAGATACCAGAATTGGACGTGACCATTAATTGGCATCCAATAAATTACCAATAACTTATCTAATACAGATCTCCAAGACTCGAACTTACATTCATTGGAAAGCTAACTCAATTGTCTATGTTTTTTAAGAAGAGACTAACCCAAAACTATTTCGTTAAGGTGTTCATATCGGTCAATCTTTCAGATGCAAGATTTTGGAACGGTGACGAGATTGATGGGCATCCAATAAATTGGTCATAACTCATGCAATATACATCTCCAAGGAGTTAACCCACGATTATCCAAAAAATCCATCAATTATTACTATCTCATTTCAACACAAAGATACATCCACCGTGGACATGAGACTCAACCGAAGAGGTTTTATACACTGTTCTTCCACGTTAAGGTGTTCAAATCGGTCAATCTTTTAGATACCAGAATACTGGACGTGACCAGATTGATAGCCATCCAATGTATTACCAATAACTCATGAAATACAGATCTCCAAGACTCGAACTTACATTCATTGGAAAAATAACTAAATTGTCCATGATTTTGAAGAAGATACTAGCCCAAAAATATTTCGTTAAGGTGTTCAAATCGGTCAATCTTTCAGATACCAGAATTCTGGACGTGACTAGATTGATAGGCATCCAATTAATTACCAATAACTCATGCAATACAGATCTCCAAGACTCGAACTTACATTCATTGGAAAGCTAACTCAATTGTCTATGTTTTTTAAGAAGAGACTAGCCCAAACATATTTTGTTATGGTGTTCATATCGGTCAGTCTTTCAGATGCAAGAATTCGGAACGGTGACGAGATTGAATAGGCATCCAATAATTGGTCGTAACTCATGCAATACACATCTCCAAGGAGTTGACCCACGATTATCCAAAAAATCCATCAAATATTACTATCTCATTTCAACACAAAGATACATCCACCGTGGACATGAGACTCAACGGAAGAGGTTTTATACACTGTTCTTCCTCGTTAAGGTGTTCATATCGGTCAATCTTTTAGATACCAGAATTCTGGACGTGACCAGATTAATAGGCATCCAATAAATTTCCAATAACTCATGCAATACAAATCTCCAAGACTCGAACTTACATTCATTGGAAAAATAACTAAATTCACCATGATTTTGAAGAAGATACTAGCCCAAAAATATTTCGTTAAGGTGTTCAAATCGGTCAATCTTTCAGATACCAGAATTCTGGACGTGACTAGATTGATACGCATCCAATTAATTACCAATAACTCATGCAATACAGATCTCCAAGACTCGAACTTACATTGATTGGAAAGCTAACTCAATTGTCTATGTTTTTTAAGAAGAGACTAGCCCAAACATATTTCGTTAAGGTGTTCATATCGGTCAGTCTTTCAGATGCAAGAATTTGGAACGGTGACGAGATTGATAGGCATCCAATAAATTGGTCATAACTCATGCAATACACATCTCCAAGGAGTTAACCCACGATTATCCAAAAAATCATCAAATATACTATCTCATTTCAACACAAGATACATCCACCGGGACACGGAGACTCAACCGAAGAGGTTTTATACACTGTTCTTCCTCGTTAAGGTTTTCATATCGTCAATCTTTCAGATACCAGAATTCTGGACGTGACCAGATTAATTGGCATCCAATAAATTACCAATAACTTATCTAATACAGATCTCCAAGACTCGAACTTACATTCATTGGAAAGCTAACTCAATTGTCTATGTTTTTTAAGAAGAGACTAACCCAAAACTATTTCGTTAAGGTGTTCATATCGGTCAATCTTTCAGATGCAAGAATTTGGAACGGTGACGAGATTGATGGGCATCCAATAAATTGGTCATAACTCATGCAATATACATCTCCAAGAGTTTAACCCACGATTATCCAAAAAATCCATCAATTATTACTATCTCATTTCAACACAAAGATACATCCACCGTGGACATGAGACTCAACCGAAGAGGTTTTATACACTGTTCTTCCTCGTCGTAAGGTTTCAAATCGGTCAATCTTTTAGATACCAGAATACTGGACGTGACCAGATTGATAGCCATCCAATGTATTACCAATAACTCATGAATACAGATCTCCAAGACTCGAGCTTACATTCATTGGAAAAATAACTAAATTGTCCATGATTTTGAAGAAGATACTAGCCCAAAAATATTTCGTTAAGGTGTTCAAATCGGTCAATCTTTCAGATACCAGAATTATGGACGTGACTAGATTGATAGGCATCCAATTAATTACCAATACTCATGCAATACAGATCTCCAAGACTCGAACTTACATTCATTGGAAAGCTAACTCAATTGTCTATGTTTTTTAAGAAGAGACTAGCCCAAACATATTTCGTTAAGGTGTTCATATCGGTCAGTCTTTCAGATGCAAGAATTCGGAACGTGACGAGATTGATAGGCATCCAATAAATTGGTCATAACTCATGCAATACACATCTCCAAGGAGTTAACCCACGATTATCCAAAAAATCCATCAAATATTACTATCTCATTCAACACAAAGATACATCCACCGTGGACATGAGACTCAACCGAAGAGGTTTTATACATTGTTCTTCCTCGTTAAGGTGTTCATATCGGTCAATCTTTTAGATACCAGAATACTGGACGTGACCAGATTGATAGCCTCCATGTATTACCAATAACTCATGAAATACAGATCTCCAAGACTCGAACTTACATTCATTGGAAAAATACTAAATTGTCCATGATTTTGAAGAAGATACTAGCCCAAAAATATTTCGTTAAGGTGTTCAAATCGGTCAATCTTTCAGATACCAGAATTCTGGACGTGACTAGATTGATAGGCATCCAATTAATTACAATAACTCATGCAATACAGATCTCCAAGACTCGAACTTACATTCATTGGAAAGCTAACTCAATTGTCTATGTTTTTTTAGAAGAGACTAGCCCAAACATATTTCGTTAAGGTGTTCATATCGGTCAGTCTTTCAGATGCAAGAATTCGGAACGGTGACGAGATTGATAGGCATCCAATAAATTGGTCATAACTCATGCAATACACATCTCCAAGAGTTAACCCACGATTATCCAAAAAATCCATCAAATATTACTATCTCATTTCAACACAAAGATACATCCACCGTGGACATGAACTCAACCGAAGAGGTTTTATACACTGTTCTTCTCTTAAGGTGTTCATATCGGTCAATCTTTCAGATACCAGAATTCTGAACGTGACCAGATTAATTGGCATCCAATAAATTACCAATAACTTATCTAATACAGATCTCCAAGACTCGAACTTACATTCATGGAAAGCTAACTCAATTGTCTATGTTTTTTTAGAAAGACTAACCCAAAACTATTTCGTTAAGGTGTTCATATCGGTCAATCTTTCAGATGCAAGAATTTGGAACGGTGACGAGATTGATGGGCATCCAATAAATTGGTCATAACTCATGCAATATACATCTCCAAGGAGTTAACCCACGATTATCCAAAAAATCCATCAATTATTACTATCTCATTTCAACACAAAGATACATCCACCGTGGACATGAGACTCAACCGAAGAGGTTTTATACACTGTTCTTCCTCGTTAAGGTGTTCAAATCGGTCAATCTTTTAGATACCAGAATACTGGACGTGACCAGATTGATAGCCATCCAATGTATTACCAATAACTCATGAAATACAGATCTCCAAAACTCGAACTTACATTCATTTTAAAAATAACTAAATTGTCCATGATTTTGAAGAAGATACTAGCCCAAATATATTTCGTTAAGGTGTTCAAATCGGTCAATCTTTCAGATACCAGAATTCTGGACGTGACTAGATTGATAGGCATCCAATTAATTACCAATAACTCATGCAATACAGATCTCCAAGACTCGAACTTACATTCATTGGAAAGCTAACTCAATTGTCTATGTTTTTTAAGAAGAGACTAGCCCAAACATATTTCGTTAAGGTGTTCATATCGGTCAGTTTTTCAGATGCAAGAATTCGGAACGGTGACGAGATTGATAGGCATCCAATAAATTGTCATAACTCATGCAATACACATCTCCAAGGAGTTAACCCACGATTATCCAAAAAATCCATCAAATTTACTATCCCTTTCAACCAAAGATACATCCACCGTGGACATGAGACTCAACCGAAGAGGTTTTATACACTGTTCTTCCTCGTTAAGGTGTTCATATCGGTCAATCTTTCAGATACCAGAATTCTGGACGTGACCAGATTAATTTGCATCCAATAAATTACCATAACTTATGTAATACAGATATCCAAGACTCGAACTTACATTCATTGAAGCTAACTACTCAATTGTCTATGTTTTTTAAGAAGAGACTAACCCAAAACTATTTCGTTAAGGTGTCATATCGGTCAATCTTTCACATGCAAGATTTGGAACGGTGACGAGATTGATGGGCATCCCATAATTGGTCATAACTCATGCAATATACATCTCCAAGGAGTTAACCCACGATTATCCAAAAAATCCATCAAATATTACTATCTCATTTCAACACAAAGATACATCCACCGTGGACATGAGACTCAACCGAAGACGTTTTATACACTGTTCTTCCTCGTTAAGGTGTTCAAATCGGTCAATCTTTTAGATACCAGAATACTGGACGTGACCAGATTGATAGCCATCCAATGTATTACCAATAACTCATGCAATACAGATCTCCAGACTCGAACTTACATTCATTGGAAAGCTAACTCAATTGTCTATGTTTTTTAAGAAGAGACTAGCCCAAACATATTTCGTTAAGGTGTTCATATCGGTCAGTCTTTCAGATGCAAGAATTCGGAACGGTGACGAGATTGATTGGCATCCAATAAATTGGTCATAACTCATGCTAGGCCTGGACTTTTTATCCGAAAACCGAACCCGAACCCGAACCGAAAAATCCGAACCCGAACCCCAAAAAAATATTGAAAAACCCGATCGGTTTCACTTTGTCCAAACCCGAAAAACCGAAACCCGAATAAACCGACCCGAACCCTACCCGAACCCGAAAAATAATTTAAAAAAACCCGAACGGTTTCTATTTGTCTAAACCCGAAAAACCGAACCCGAACCTAAAATACCCGAACCCGAATCCTAAATACTCTATTTTTCGATTTTTCTATTACTTTGGTTACTTTGATTTTGAAAAAACCCGAAAAACCCGAACCCGAAACAGAAATAAACCGAACCGAACTCGATGTAAAACCCGATCGGGTTTGATACGAAACCCGAAACACGACCCGAACCCGAACTAAACCGAACCGAACCCGAACTGAAATTACAAAAAACCCGAACGGTTTCTATACGTCTAAAACCAACCGAAAACCGAATCACCCCCGACCCGAACCCGAAAAATAAACCGAAGTCCCAGGCCTAACTCATACATACACATCTCCAAGGAGTTAACCCACGATATACAAAAAATCCATCAAATATTACTATCTCATTCAACACAAAGATACATCCACCGTGGACATGAGACTCAACCGAAGAGGTTTTATACACTGTTCTTCTCGTTAAGTGTTCATATCGGTCAATCTTTTAGATACGAATTCTGGACGTGACCAGATTAATAGGCATCCATAAATTACCAATAACTCATGCAATACAAATCTTCAAGACTCGAACTTACATTCATTGGAAAAATAACTAAATTGTCCATGATTTTGAAAGATACTAGCCCAAAAATATTTCGTTAAGGTGTTCAAATCGGTCAATCTTTCAGATACCAGAATTCTGGACGTGACTAGATTGATAGGCATGCAATTAATTACCAATAACTCATGCAATACAGATCTCCAAGACTCGAACTTACATTGATTGGAAAGCTAACTCAATTGTCTATGTTTTTTAAGAAGAGACTAGCCCAAACATATTTCGTTAAGGTGTTCATATCGGTCAGTCTTTCAGATGCAAGAATTCGGAACGGTGACGAGATTGATAGGCATCCAATAAATTGGTCATAACTCATGCAATACACATCTCCAAGGAGTTAACCCACGATTATCCAAAAAATCCATCAATATTACTATCTCATTTCAACCAAAGATACATCCACCGTGGACATGAGACTCAACCGAAGAGGTTTTATACACTGTTCTTCCTCGTTAAGGTGTTCATATCGGTCAATCTTTCAGATACCAGAATTCTGGACGTGACCAGATTAATTGGCATCCAATAAATTACCAATAACTTATCTAATACAGATCTCCAAGACTCGAACTTACATTCATTGGAAAGCTAACTCAATTGTCTATGTTTTTTAAGAAGAGACTAACCCAAAACTATTTCATTAAGGTGTTCATATCGGTCAATCTTTCAGATGCAAGAATTTGGAACGGTGACGAGATTGATGGGCATCCAATAAATTGGTCATAACTCATGCAATATACATCTCCAAGGAGTTAACCCACGATTATCCAAAAAATCCATCAATTATTACTATCTCATTTCAACACAAAGATACATCCACCGTGGACATGAAACTCAACCGAAGAGGTTTTATACACTGTTCTTCCTTGTTAAGGTGTTCAAATCGGTCAATCTTTTAGATACCAGAATACTGGACGTGACCAGATTGATAGCCATCCAATGTATTACCAATAACTCATGAAATACAGATCTCCAAGACTCGAACTTACATTCATTGGAAAAATAACTAAATTGTCCATGATTTTGAAGAAGATACTAGACCAAAAATATTTCGTTAAGGTGTTCAAATCGGTCAATCTTTCAGATACCAGAATTCTGGACGTGACTAAATTGATAGGCATCCAATTAATTACCAATAACTAATGCAATACAGATCTCCAAGACTCGAACTTACATTCATTGGAAAGCTAACTCAATTGTCTATGTTTTTTAAGAGAGACTAGCCCAAACATATTTCGTTAAGGTGTTCATATCGGTCAGTCTTTCAGATGCAAGAATTCGGAACGCTGACGAGATGATAGGCATCCAATAAATTGGTCATAACTCATGCAATAAACATCTCCAAAGAGTAACCCACGATTATCCAAAAAATCCATCAAATATTACTATCTCATTTCAACACAAAGATACATCCACCGTGGACATGAGACTCACCGAAGAGGTTTTATACACTGTTCTTCCTCGTAAGGTGTTCAAATCGGTCAATCTTTTAGATACCAGAATACTGGATGTGACCAGATTGATAGCCATCCAATGTATTACCAATAACTCATGAAATACAGATATCCAAGACTCGAACTTACATTCATTGGAAAAATAACTAAATTGTCCATGATTTTGAAGAAGATACTAGCCCAAAACTATTTCGTTAAGGTGTTTAAATCGGTCAATCTTTCAGATACCAGAATTCTGGACGTGACTAGATTGATAGGCATCCAATTAATTACCAATAACTCATGCAATACAGATCTCCAAGACTCGAACTTACATTCATTGGAAAGCTAACTCATTGTCTATGTTTTTTAAGAAGAGACTAGCCCAAACATATTTCGTTAAGGTGTTCATATCGGTCAGTCTTTCAGATGCAAGAATTCGGAACGGTGACGAGATTGATAGGCATCCAATAAATTGGTCATAACTCATGCAATACACATCTCCAAGGAGTTAACCCACGATTATCCAAAAAATCCATCAATTATTACTATCTCATTTCAACACAAAGATACATCCACCGTGGACATGAGACTCAACCGAAGAGGTTTTATACACTGTTCTTCCTCGTTAAGGTGTTCAAATCGGTCAATCTTTTAGATACCAGAATACTGGACGTGACCAGATTGATAGCCATCCATGTATTACCAATAACTCATGAAATACAGATCTCTAAGACTCGAACTTACATTCATTGGAAAAATAACTAAATTGTCCATGATTTTGAAGAGGATACTAGCCCAAAAATATTTCGTTAAGGTGTTCAAATCGGTCAATCTTTCAGATACCAGAATTCTGGACGTGACTAGATTGATAGGCATCCAATTAATTACCAATAACTCATGCAATACAGATCTCCAAGACTCGAACTTACATTCATTGGAAAGCTAACTCAATTGTCTATGTTTTTTAAGAAGAAACTAGCCCAACATATTTCGTTAAGGTGTTCATATCGGTCATTTTTCAGATGCAGAATTCGGAACGGTGACGAGATTGATAGGCATCCAATAAATTGGTCATAACTCATGCAATACACATCTCCAAGGAGTTAACCCACGATTATCCAAAAAATCCATCAAATATACTATCTCATTTCAACACAAAGATACATCCACCGTGGACATGAGACTCAACCGAAGAGGTTTTATACACTGTCTTCCTCGTTAAGGTGTTCAAATCGGTCAATCTTTTAGATACCAGAATACTGGATGTGACCAGATTGATAGCCATCCAATGTATTACCAATAACTCATGAAATACAGATCTCCAAGACTCGAACTTACATTCATTGGAAAAATAACTAAATTGTCCATGATTTTGAAGAAGATACTAGCCCAAAAATATTTCGTTAAGGTGTTCAAATCGGTCAATCTTTCAGATACCAAATTCTGGACGTGACTAGATTGATAGGCATCCAATAATTACCAATAACTCATGCAATACAGATCTCCAAGACTCGAACTTACATTCATTGGAAAACTAACTCAATTGTCTATGTTTTTTAAGAAGAGACTAGCCCAAACATATTTCGTTAAGGTGTTCATATCGGTCAGTCTTTCATGCAAGATTCGGAACGGTGACGAGATTGATAGGCATCCAATAAATTGGTCATAACTCATGCAATACACATCTCCAAGGAGTTAACCCACGATTATCCAAAAAATCCATCAAATATTACTATCCCATTTCAACACAAGATACATCCACCGTGGACATGAGACTCAACCGAAGAGGTTTTATATACTGTTCTTCCTCGTTAAGGGTTCATATCGGTCAATCTTTCAGATACCAGAATTCTGGACGTGACCAGATTAATTGGCATCCAATAATTACCCATAACTTATGTAATACAGATCTCCAAGACTCGAACTACATTCATTCATTGGAAAGCTAACTCAATTGTCTATGTTTTTTAAGAAGAGACTAACCAAAAACTATTTCGTTAAGGTGTTCATATCGGTCAATCTTTCACATGCAAGAATTGGAACGGTGACGAGATTGATGGGCATCCAATAAATTGGTCATAACTCATGCAATATACATCTCCAAGGAGTTAACCACGATTATCCAAAAAATCCATCAAATATTACTATCTCATTTCAACACAAATACATCCACCGTGGACATGAGACTCAACGAAACGTTTTATACACTGTTCTTCCTCGTTAAGGTGTTCAAATCGTCAATCTTTTAGATACCAGAATACTGGACGTGACCAGATTGATAGCCATCCAATGTATTACCAATCTCATGCAATACAGATCTCCAAGACTCGAACTTACATTCATTGGAAAGCTAACTCATTGTCTATGTTTTTTAAGAAGAGACTAGCCCAACATATTTCGTTAAGGTGTTCATATCGGTCAGTCTTTCAGATGCAAGAATTCGGACGGTGACGAGATTGATTGGCATCCAATAAATTGGTCATAACTCATGCTAGGCCTGGGACTTTTATCCGAAAACCGAACCCGAACCCGAACCGAAAAATCCGAACCCGACCCCAAAAAAATATTGAAAAACCCGATCGTTTCACTTTGTCCAAACCCGAAAAAACCGAAACCCGAATAAACCGACCCGAACCCTACCCGAACCCGAAAAATATTTAAAAAAACCCGACGGTTTTCTATTTGTCTAAACCCGAAAAACCGAACCCGAACCTAAAATACCCGAACCCGAATCCTAAATACTCTATTTTTCGATTTTTCTATTACTTTGGTTACTTTGATTTTGAAAAAACCCGAAAAACCCGAACCCGAAACAGAAATAAACCGAACCGAACTCGATGTAAAACCCGATCGGGTTTGATACGAAACCCGAAACACGACCCGAACCCGAACTAAACCGAACCGAACCCGAACTGAAATTACAAAAAACCCGAACGGTTTCTATACGTCTAAAACCCAAAAACCGAAAAACCGAATCACCCGACCCGAACCCGAAAAATAAACCGAAGTCCCAGGCCTAACTCATGCAATACACATCTCCAAGGAGTTAACCCACGATTATACAAAAAATCCATCAAATATTACTATCTCATTTCAACACAAAGATACATCCACCGTGGACATGAGACTCAACCGAAGAGGTTTTATACACTGTTCTTCCTCGTTAAGGTGTTCATATCGGTCAATCTTTTAGATACCAGAATTCTGGACGTGACCAGATTAATAGGCATCCAATAAATTACCAATAACTCATGCAATACAAATCTTCAAGACTCGAACTTACATTCATTGGAAAAATAACTAAATTGTCCATGATTTTGAAGAAGATACTAGCCCAAAAATATTTCGTTAAGGTGTTCAAATCGGTCAATCTTTCAGATACCAGAATTCTGGACGTGACTAGATTGATAGGCATGCAATTAATTACCAATAACTCATGCAATACAGATCTCCAAGACTCGAACTTACATTGATTGGAAAGCTAACTCAATTGTCTATGTTTTTTAAGAAGAGACTAGCCACATATTTTCGTTAAGGTGTTCATATCGGTCAGTCTTTCAGATGCAAGAATTCGGAACGGTGACGAGATTGATAGGCATCCATAAATTGGTCATAACCTCATGCAATACACATCTCCAAGGAGTTAACCCACGATTATCCAAAAAATCCATCAAATATTACTATCTCATTTCAACACAAAGATACTCCACCGTGGACATGAGACTCACCGAAGAGGTTATACACTGTTCTTCCTCGTTAAGGTGTTCATATCGGTCAATCTTTCAGATACCAGAATTCTGGACGTGACCAGATTAATTGGCATCCAATAATTACAATAACTTATCTAATACAGATCTCCAAGACTCGAACTTACATCATTGGAAAGCTAACTCAATTGTCTATGTTTTTTAAGAAGAGACTAACCCAAAACTATTTCATTAAGGTGTTCATATCGGTCAATCTTTCAGATGCAAGAATTCGGAACGGTGACGAGATTGATGGGCATCCAATAAATTGGTCATAACTCATGCAATATACATCTCCAGGAGTTAACCCACGATTATCCAAAAATCCATCATTATTACTATCTCATTCAACACAAAGATACATCCACCGTGGACATGAACTCAACCGAAGAGGTTTTATACACTGTTCTTCCTTGTTAAGGTGTTCAAATCGGTCAATCTTTTAGATACCAGAATACTGGACGTGACCAGATTGATAGCCATCCAATGTATTACCAATAACTCATGAATACAGATCTCCAAGACTCGAACTTACATTCATTGGAAAATAACTAAATTGTCCATGATTTTGAGAAGATACTAGACCCAAATATTTTCGTTAAGGTGTTCAAATCGGTCAATCTTTCAGATACCAGAATCTGGACGTGACTAAATTGATAGGCATCCAATTAATTACCAATACTAATGCAATACAGATCTCCAAGACTCGAACTTACATTCATTGGAAAGCTAACTCAATTGTCTATGTTTTTTAAGAAGAGACTAGCCCAACATATTTCGTTAAGGTGTTCATATCGGTCAGTCTTCTTTCAGATGCAAGAATTCGGAACGCTGACGAGATTGATAGGCATCCAATAAATTGGTCATAACTCATGCAATAAACATCTCCAAAGAGTTAACCCACGATTATCCAAAAAATCCATCAAATATTACTATCTCATTTCAACACAAAGATACATCCACCGTGGACATGAGACTCAACCGAAGAGGTTTTATACACTGTTCTTCCTCGTTAAGGTGTTCAAATCGGTCAATCTTTTAGATACCAGAATACTGGATGTGACCAGATTGATAGCCATCCAATGTATTACCAATAACTCATGAAATACAGATATCCAAGACTCGAACTTACATTCATTGGAAAAATAACTAAATTGTCCATGATTTTGAAGAAGATACTAGCCCAAAACTATTTCGTTAAGGTGTTAAAATCGGTCAATCTTTCAGATACCAGAATTCTGGACGTGACTAGATTGATAGGCATCCAATTAATTACCAATAACTCATGCAATACAGATCTCCAAGACTCGAACTTACATTCATTGGAAAGCTAACTCAATTGTCTATGTTTTTTAAGAAGAGACTAGCCCAAACATATTTCGTTAAGGTGTTCATATCGGTCAGTCTTTCAGATGCAAGAATTCGGAACGGTGACGAGATTGATAGGCATCCAATAAATTGGTCATAACTCATGCAATACACATCTCCAAGGAGTTAACCCACGATTATCCAAAAAATCCATCAATTATTACTATCTCATTTCAACACAAAGATACATCCACCGTGGACATGAGACTCAACCGAAGAGGTTTTATACACTGTTCTTCCTCGTTAAGGTGTTCAAATCGGTCAATCTTTTAGATACCAGAATACTGGACGTGACCAGATTGATAGCCATCCAATGTATTACCAATAACTCATGAAATACAGATCTCTAAGACTCGAACTTACATTCATTGGAAAAATAACTAAATTGTCCATGATTTGAAGAGGATACTAGCCCAAAAATATTTCGTTAAGGTGTTCAAATCGGTCAATCTTTCAGATACCAGAATTCTGGACGTGACTAGATTGATAGGCATCCAATTAATTACCAATAACTCATGCAATACAGATCTCCAAGACTCGAACTTACATTCATTGGAAAGCTAACTCATTGTCTATGTTTTTTAGAAGAACTAGCCCAAACATATTTCGTTAAGGTGTTCATATCGGTCAGTTTTTCAGATGCAAGAATTCGGAACGGTGACGAGATTGATAGGCATCCAATAAATTGGTCATAACTCATGCAATACACATCTCCAAGGAGTTAACCCACGATTATCCAAAAAATCCATCAAATATTACTATCTCATTCAACACAAAGATACATCCACCGTGGACATGAGACTCAACCGAAGAGGTTTTATACACTGTTCTTCCTCGTTAAGGTGTTCAAATCGGTCAATCTTTTAGATACCAGAATACTGGATGTGACCAGATTGATAGCCATCCAATGTATTACCAATAACTCATGAAATACAGATACCCAGACTCGAACTTACATTCATTGGAAAAATAACTAAATTGTCCATGATTTTGAAGAATACTAGCCCAAAACTATTTCGTTAAGGTGTTAAAATCGGTCAATCTTTCAGATACCTGAATTCTGGACGTGACTAGATTGTAGGCATCCAATTAATTACAATAACTCATGCAATACAGATCTCCAACTCTCGAACTTACATTCATTGGAAAGCTAACTCAATTGTCTATGTTTTTTAAGAAGAGACTAGCCCAAACATATTTCGTTAAGGTGTTCATATCGGTCAGTCTTTCAGATGCAAGAATTCGGAACGGTGACGAGATTGATAGGCATCCAATAAATTGGTCATACACTCATGCAATACACATCTCCAAGGAGTTAACCCCGATTATCCAAAAAATCCATCAAATATTACTATCTCATTTCAACACAAAGATACATCCACCGTGGACATGAGACTCAACGAAGAGGTTTTATACACTGTTCTCTCCTCGTTAAGGTGTTCATATCGGTCAATCTTTCAGATACCAGAATTCTGGACGTGACCAGATTAATTGCCATCCAATAAATTACCAAACTAAATCTAATACAGATCTCCAAGACTCGACTTACATTCATTGGAAAGCTAACTCAATTGTCTTATGTTTTTTTAAGAAGAGACTACCCAAACTATTTCATTAAGGTGTTCATATCGGTCAATCTTTCAGATGCAAGAATTTGGAACGGTGACGAGATTGATGGGCATCCAATAATTGGTCATAACTCATGCAATATACATCTCCAAGGAGTTAACCCACGATTATCAAAATATCCATCAATTATTACTATCTCATTTCAACACAAGATACATCCACCGTGGACATGAAACTCAACCGAAGAGGTTTTATACACTGTTCTTCCTTGTTAAGGTGTTCAAATCGGTCAATCTTTTAGATACCAGAATACTGGACGTGACCAGATTGATAGCCATCCAATGTATTACCAATAACTCATGAAATACAGATCTCCAAGACTCGAACTTACATTCATTGGAAAAATAACTAAATGTCCATGATTTTGAAGAAGATACTAGACCAAAAATATTTCGTTAAGGTGTTCAAATCGGTCAATCTTTCAGATACCAGAATTCTGGACGTGACTAATTGATAGGCATCCAATTAATTACCAATAACTAATGCAATACAGATCTCCAAGACTCGAACTTACATTCATTGAAAGCTAACTCAATTGTCTATTTTTTTAAGAAGAGACTAGCCCAAACATATTTCGTTAAGGTGTTCATATCGGTCAGTCTTTCAGATGCAAGAATTCGGAACGCTGACGAGATTGATAGGCATCCAATAAATTGGTCATAACTCATGCAATAAACATCTCCAAAGAGTTAACCCACGATTATCCAAAAAATCCATCAAATATTACTATCTCATTTCAACACAAAGATACATCCACCGTGGACATGAGACTCAACCGAAGAGGTTTTATACACTGTTCTTCCTCGTTAAGGTGTTCAAATCGGTCAATCTTTTAGATACCAGAATACTGGATGTGACCAGATTGATAGCCATCCAATGTATTCCATAACTCATGAATTAAGATTCCAAGACTGAACTTACATTCATTGAAAAATAACTCTAAATTGTCCATGATTTTGAAGAAGATACTAGCCAAAACTATTTCGTTAAGGTGTTAAAATCGGTCAATCTTTCAGATACCAAATTCTGGACGTGACTAGATTGATAGGCATCCAATTAATTACCAATAACTCATGCAATACAGATCTCCAAGACTCGAACTTACATTCATGGAAAGCTACTCAATTGTCTATGTTTTTTAAGAAGAGACTAGCCCAAACATATTTCGTTAAGTGTTCATATCGCGTCAGTTCTTTCAGATGCAAGAATTCGGAACGGTGACGAGATTGATAGGCATCCAATAAATGGGTCATAACTCATGCAATACACATCTCCAAGGAGTTAACCCACGATTATCCAAAAAAACCATCAATTATTACTATCTCATTTCAACACAAAGATACATCCACCGTGGACATGAGACTCAAACCGAGAGTTTTTATACACTGTTCTCCTCGTTAAGGTGTTCAAATCGGTCAATCTTTTAGATACCAGAATACTGGACGTGACCAGATTGATAGCCATCCAATGTATTACCAATAACTCATGAATACAGATCTCTAAGACTCGAACTTACATTCATGGAAAAAAAACTAAATTGTCCATGATTTTGAAGAGGATACTAGCCCAAAAATATTTCGTTAAGGTGTTCAAATCGGTCAATCTTTCAGATACCAGAATTCTGGACGTGACTAGATTGATAGGCATCCAATTTTACCAATAACTCATGCAATACAGATCTCCAAGACTCGAACTTACATTCATTGGAAAGCTAACTCAATTGTCTATGTTTTTTAAGAAGAAACTAGCCCAAACATATTTCGTTAAGTGTTTTCATATCGGTCAGTTTTTCAGATGCAAGAATTCGGAACGGTGACGAGATTGATAGGCATCCAATAAATTGGTCATAACTCATGCAATACACATCTCCAAGGAGTTAACCCCGATTATCCAAAAAATCCATCAAATATTACTATCTCATTCAACACAAAGATACATCCACCGTGGACATGAGACTCACCGAAGAGGTTTTATACACTGTTCTTCCTCGTTAAGGTGTTCAAATCGGTCAATCTTTTAGATACCAGAATACTGGATGTGACCAGATTGATAGCCATCCAATGTATTACCAATAACTCATGAAATACAGATATCCAAGACTCGAACTTACATTCATTGGAAAAATAACTAAATTGTCCATGATTTTGAAGAAGATACTAGCCCAAAACTATTTCGTTAAGGTGTTAAAATCGGTCAATCTTCAGATACCAGAATTCTGGACGTGACTAGATTGATAGGCATCCAATTAATTACCAAAACTCATGCAATACAGATCTCCAAGACTCGAACTTACATTCATTGGAAAGCTAACTCAATTGTCTATGTTTTTTAAGAAGAGACTAGCCCAAACATATTTCGTTAAGGTGTTCATGTCGGTCAGTCTTTCAGATGCAAGAATTCGGAACGGTGACGAGATTGATAGGCATCCAATAAATTGGTCATAACTCATGCATACACATCTCCAAGGAGTTAACCCACGATTATCCAAAAAATCCATCAAATATACTATCTCATTTCAACACAAAGATAATCCACCGTGGACATGAGACTCAACCGAAGAGGTTTTATACACTGTTCTTCCTCGGTTAAGGTGTTCTATCGGTCAATCTTTCAGATACCAGAATTCTGGACGTGACCAGATTAATTGGCACCAATAAATTACTAATAACTTATCTAATACAGATCTCCAAGACTCGAACTTACATTCATTGGAAAGCTAACTCAATTGTCTATGTTTTTTAAGAAGAGACTAACCCAAAACTATTTCGTTAAGGTGTTCATATCGATCAATCTTTCAGATGCAAGAATTTGAACGGTGACGAGATTGATGGGCATCCAATAAATTGGTCATAACTCATGCAATATACATCTCCAAGGAGTTAACCCACGATTATCCAAAAAATCATCAATTATTACTATCTCATTTCAACACAAAGATACATCCACCGTGGACATGAAACTCAACCGAAGAGGTTTTATACACTGTTCTTCCTTGTTAAGGTGTTCAAATCGGTCAATCTTTTAGATACCAGAATACTGGACGTGACCAGATTGATAGCCATCCAATGTATTACCATAACTCATGAAATACAGATCTCCAAGACTCGAACTTACATTCATTGGAAAAAATAATTGTTTGTCCATGATTTTGAAAAATACTAGACCAAAAATATTTCGTTAAGGTGTTCAAATCGGTCCAATCTTCAGATACCAGAATTCTGGACGTGACTAAATTGATAGGCATCCAATTAATTACCAATAACTATGCAATACAGATCTCCAAGACTCGAACTTACATTCATTGGAAAGCTAACTCAATTGTCTATTTTTTTAAGAAGAGACTAGCCCAAACATATTTCGTTAAGGTGTTCATATCGGTCAGTCTTTCAGATGCAAGAATTCGGAACGGTGACGAGATTGATAGGCATCCAATAAATTGGTCATAACTCATGCAATACACATCTCCAAAGAGTTAACCCACGATTATCCAAAAAATCCATCAAATATTACTATCTCATTTCAACACAAAGATACATCCACCGTGGACATGAGACTCAACCGAAGAGGTTTTATACACTGTTCTTCCTCGTTAAGGTGTTCAAATCGGTCAATCTTTTAGATACCAGAATACTGGATGTGACCAGATTGATAGCCATCCAATGTATTACCAATAACTCATGAAATACAGATATCCAAGACTCGAACTTACATTCATTGGAAAAATAACTAAATTGTCCATGATTTTGAAGAAGATACTAGCCCAAAACTATTTCGTTAAGGTGTTAAAATCGGTCAATCTTTCAGATACCAGAATTCTGGACGTGACTAGATTGATAGGCAACCAATTAATTACCAATAACTCATGCAATACAGATCTCCAAGACTCGAACTTACATTCATGGAAAGCTAACTCAATTTTCTATGTTTCTTAAGAAAGATTAGCCCAAACATATTTCGTTAAGGTGTTCATATCGGTCAGTCTTTCAGAAGCAAGAATTCGGAACGGTGACGAGATTGATAGGCATCCAATAAATTGGTCATAACTCATGCAATATACATCTCCAAGGAGTTAACCACGATTATCCAAAAAATCCATCAATATTACTATCTCATTTCAACACAAAGATACATCCACCGTGGACATGAGACTCAACCGAAGAGGTTTTATACACTGTTCTTCCTCGTTAAGGTGTTCAAATCGGTCAATCTTTTAGATACCAGAATATGGACGTGACCAGATTGATAGGCATCCATAAATTGGTCATAAATCATGCAATACACATTCCAAGGAGTTAACCACGATTATCCAAAAAATCCATCAAATATTACTATCTCATTTAACACAAAGATACATCCACCGTGGACATGAGACTCAACCGAAGAGGTTTTATACACTGTTCTTCCTCGTTAAGGTGTTCAAATCGGTCAATCTTTTAGATACCAGAATACTGGATGTGACCAGATTGATAGCCATCCAATGTATTACCAATAACTCATGAAATTCAGATCTCCAAGACTCGAACTTACATTCATTGGAAAAATAACTAAATTGTCCATGATTTTGAAGAAGATACTAGCCCAAAAATATTTCGTTAAGGTGTTAAAATCGGTCAACCTTTCAGATACCAGAATTCTGGACGTGACTAGATTGATAGGCATCCAATTAATTACCAATAACTCATGCAATACAGATCTCCAACACTCGAACTTACATTCATTGGAAAGCTAACTCAATTGTCTATGTTTCTTAAGAAGAGACTAGCCCAAAACTATTTTGTTAAGGTGTTCATATCGGTCAGTCTTTCAGATGCAAGAATTCGGAACGGTGGACGACGAGATTGATAGGCATCCAATAAATTGGTCATAACTCATGCAATATACATCTCCAAGGAGTTAACCCACGATTCCAAAAAATCCATCAATTATTACTATCTCATTTCACCAAAAGATACCTCCACCGTGGACATGAGACTCAACGAAGAGGTTTTATACACTGTTCTCCTCGTTAAGGTGTTAAAATCGGTCAATCTTTCAGATACCAGAATTCTGGACGTGACTAGATTGATAGGCATCCAATTAATTACCATAACTCATGCAATACAGATCTCAAGACTCGTCTTAATTCATTGGAAAGCTAATCAAATGTCTATGTCTTAGAAGAGACTAGCCCAAACATATTTCGTTAAGTGTTCATATCGGTCAGTCTTCAGATGCAAGATTCGGAACGGTGACGAGATTGATAGGCATCCATAAATTGGTCATAACTCATGCAATAAACATCTCCAAGGAGTTAACCCACGATTGTCCAAAAACCATCAAAATTACTATCTCATTTCAACAAAAAGATACATCCACCGTGGACATGAGACTCAACGAAGAGGTTTTATACACTGTTCTTCCTCGTTAAGGTGTTCAATCGGTCAATCTTTTAGATCCCAGAATTCTGGACGTGACCAGATTAATTGGCATCCAATAAATTACCAATAACTTATGTAATACAGATCTCCAAGACTCGAACTTACATTCATTGGAAAGCTAACTCAATTGTATGTTTTTTAAGAAGAGACTAGCCCAAAACTATTTCGTTAAGGTGTCATATCCGGTCAATCTTTCAGATGCCAAGAATTTGGAACGGTGACGAGATTGATGAGCATCAATAAATTGGTCATAACTCATGCAATACATCTCCCAGGAGTAACCCAGATTATCCAAAAAATCCATCAAATATACTATCTCATTTCAACACAAAGATACATCCACGTGGACATGAGACTCAACAAAGAGGTTTTATACACTGTTCTTCCTCGTTAAGGTGTTCAAACGGTCAATCTTTTAGATACCAGATTCTGGACGTGACCAGATTGATAGCCATCCAATATATTACCAATAACTCATGAATACAGATCTCAAGACTCGAACTTACATTCATTGGAAAAATAACTAAATTGTCCAGATTGAAGAGATACTAGCCCAAAAATATTTCGTTAGTTAAGGTGTTCAAATCGGTCAATCTTTCAGATACCAGAATCTGGACGTGACTAGATTGATAGGATCCAATTAATTACCAATAAATCATGCAATACAGATCTCCAAGACTCGTACTACTTCATTGGAAAGCTAACTCAAATGTCTATGTTCTAAGAAGAGACTAGCCCAAACATATTTCGTTAAGGTGTTCATATCGGTCAGTCTTTCAGATGCAAGAATTCGGACGTTGACGAGATTGATAGGATCCAATAAATTGGTCATAACTCATGCAATACACATCTCAAAGAGTAAACCCACGATTATCCAAAAAACTCCATCAAATATTACTATCTCATTTCAACAAAAAGATACATCCACGTGGACATGAGACTCAACGAAGAGGTTTTATACACTGTTCTTCCTCGTTAAGGTGTTCATATCGGTCAATCTTTTAGATCCCAGAATTCTGGACGTGACCAGATAATTGGCATCCAATAAATACCAATAACTTATGTAATACAGATCTCCAAGACTCGAACTTACATTCATTGGAAAGCTAACTCAATGTCTATGTTTTTAAGAAGAGACTAGCCCAAACTATTCGTTAAGGTGTTCATATCCGTCAATCTTTCAGATGCAAGAATTGGAACGGTGACGAGATTGATGAGCATCAATAAATTGGTCATAACTCATGCAATATACATCTCCAAGGAGTTAACCCACGATTATCCAAAAAATCCATCAAATATTACTATCCCATTTCAACACAAAGATACATCCACCGTGGACATGAGACTCAACCGAAGAGGTTTTATACACTGTTCTTCCTCTTAAGGTGTTCATATCGGTCAATCTTTCAGATACCAGAATTCTGGACGTGACCAGATTATTGGCATCCAATAATTACCAATAACTTATGTAATACAGATCTCCAAGACTCGAACTTACATTCATTGGAAAGCTAACTCAATTGTCTATGTTTTTTAAGAAGAGACTAACCCAAAACTATTTTGTTAAGGTGTTCATATCGGTCAATCTTTCACATGCAAGAATTTGAACGGTGACGAGATTGAGGGCATCCAATAAATTGGTCATAACTCATGCAATATACATCTCCAAGGAGTTAACCCACGATTATCCAAAAAATCCATCAAATATTACTATCTCATTTCAAACAAGATACATCCACCGTGGACGTGAGACTCAACCGAAGACGTTTTATACACTGTTCTTCCTCGTTAAGGTGTTCAAATCGGTCAATCTTTTAGATACCAGAATACTGGACGTGACCAGATTGATAGCCATCCAATGTATTACCAATAACTCATGCAATACAGATCTCCAAGACTCGAACTTACATTCATTGGAAAGCTAACTCAATTGTCTATGTTTTTTAAGAAGAGACTAGCCCAAACATATTTCGTTAAGGTGTTCATATCGGTCAGTCTTTCAGATGCAAGAATTCGGAACGGTGACGAGATTGATAGGCATCCAATAAATTGGTCATAACTCATGCTAGGCCTGGGACTTTTATCCGAAAACCGAACCCGAACCCGAACCGAAAAATCCGAACCCGAACCCCAAAAAAATATTGAAAAACCCGATCGGTTTCACTTTGTCCAAACCCGAAAAACCGAAACCCGAATAAACCGACCCGAACCCTACCCGAACCCGAAAAATAATTTAAAAAAACCCGAACGGTTTCTATTTGTCTAAACCCGAAAAACCGAACCCGAACCTAAAATACCCGAACCCGAATCCTAAATACTCTATTTTTCGATTTTTCTATTACTTTGGTTACTTTGATTTTGAAAAAACCCGAAAAACCCGAACCCGAAACAGAAATAAACCGAACCGAACCCGAACTAACCGAACCGAACCCGAACTGAAAATTAAAAAACCCGAACGGTTTCTATACGTCTAAACCCAAAAAACCGAAAAACCGAATCACCCGACCGAACCCGAAAAATATACCGAAGTCCCAGGCTACTCATGCAATACACATCTCCAAGGAGTTAACCCACGATTATACAAAAATCCATCAATATTACTATCTCATTTCAACACAAAGATACATCCACCTGGACATGAGACTCAACCGAAGAGGTTTTATACACTGTTCTTCCTCTTAAGGTGTTCATATCGGTCAATCTTTTAGATACCAGAATTCTGGACGTGACCAGATTAATAGGCATCCAATAAATTACCAATACTCAAGCAATACAAATCTTCAGACTCGAACTTACATTCATTGGAAAAATACTAATTGTCCATGATTTTGAAGAAGATACTAGCCCAAAAATATTTCGTTAAGGTGGTTCAAATCGGTCAATCTTTCAGATACCAGAATTCTGGACGTGACTAGATTGATAGGCATCCAATTAATTACCAATAACTCATGCAATACAGATCTCCAAGACTCGAACTTACTTGATTGGAAAGCTAACTCAATTGTCTATGTTTTTTAAGAAGAGACTAGCCCAAACATATTTCGTTAAGGTGTTCATATCGGTCAGTCTTTCAGATGCAAGAATTCGGAACGGTGACGAGATTGATAGGCATCCAATAAATTGGTCATAACTCATGCATACACATCTCCAAGGAGTTAACCCACGATTATCCAAAAAATCCATCAAATATTACTATCTCATTTCAACACAAAGATACATCCACCGTGGACATGAGACTCAACCGAAGAGGTTTTATACCTGTTCTTCCTCGTTAAGGTGTTCATATCGGTCAATCTTTCAGATACAGAATTCTGGACGTGACCAGATTAATTGGCATCCAATAAATTACCAATAACTTATCTAATACAGATCTCCAAGACTCGAACTTACATTCATTGGAAAGCTAACTCAATTGTCTATGTTTTTTAAGAAGAGACTAACCCAAAACTATTTCGTTAAGGTGTTCATATCGGTCAATCTTTCAGATGCAAGAATTTGGAACGGTGACGAGATTGATGGGCATCCAATAAATTGGTCATAACTCATGCAATATACATCTCCAAGGAGTTAACCCACGATTATCCAAAAAATCCATCAATTATTACTATCTCATTTCAACACAAAGATACATCCACCGTGGACATGAAACTCAACCGAAGAGGTTTTATACACTGTTCTTCCTTGTTAAGGTGTTCAAATCGGTCAATCTTTTAGATACCAGAATACTGGACGTGACCAGATTGATAGCCATCCAATGTATTACCAATAACTCATGAAATACAGATCTCCAAGACTCGAACTTACATTCATTGGAAAAATAACTAAATTGTCCATGATTTTGAAGAAGATACTAGACCAAAAATATTTCGTTAAGGTGTTCAAATCTTTCAATCTTTCAGATACCAGAATTCTGGACGTGACTAAATTGATAGGCATCCAATTAATTACCAATAACTAATGCAATACAGATCTCCAAGACTCGAACTTACATTCATTGAAAGCTAACTCAATTGTCTATGTTTTTTAAGAAGAGACTAGCCCAAACATATTTCTTAAGGTGTTCATATCGGTCAGTCTTTCAGATGCAAGAATTCGGAACGCTGACGAGATTGATAGGCATCCAATAAATTGGTCATAACTCATGCAATACACATCTCCAAAGAGTTAACCCACGATTATATCCAAAAAATCCATCAAATATTACTATCTCATTTCAACACAAAGATACATCCACCGTGGACATGAGACTCAACCGAAGAGGTTTTATACACTGTTCTTCCTCGTTAAGGTGTTCAAATCGGTCAATCTTTTAGATACCAGAATACTGGATGTGACCAGATTGATAGCCATCCAATGTATTACCAATAACTCATGAAATACAGATATCCAAGACTCGAACTTACATTCATTGGAAAAATAACTAAATTGTCCATGATTTTGAAGAAGATACTAGCCCAAAACTATTTCGTTAAGTGTTAAAATCAGTCAATCTTTCAGATACCAGAATTCTGGACGTGACTAGATGATAGGCATCCAATTAATTACCAATAACTCATGCAATACAGATCTCCAAGACTCGAACTTACATTCATTGGAAAGCTAACTCAATTTTCTATGTTTCTTAAGAAGAGACTAGCCCAACATATTCGTTAAGGTGTTCATATCGGTCAGTCTTTCAGATGCAAGAATCGGAACGGTGACGAGATTGATAGGCTCCAATAAATTGGTCATAACTCATGCAATATACATCTCCATGAGTTAACCCACGATTATCCAAAAAATCCATCAATTATTACTATCTCATTTCAACACAAAGATACATCCACCGTGGACATGAGACTCAACCGAAGAGGTTTTATACACTGTTCTTCCTCGTTAAGGTGTTCAAATCGGTCAATCTTTTAGATACCAGAATACTGGACGTGACCAGATTGATAGGCATCCAATAAATTGGTCATAACTCATGCAATACACATCTCCAAGGAGTTAACCCACGATTATCCAAAAAATCCATCAAATATTACTATCTCATTTCAACACAAAGATACATCCACCGTGGACATGAGACTCAACCGAAGAGGTTTTATACACTGTTCTTCCTCGTTAAGGTGTTCAAATCGTCATCTTTTAGATACCGAATACTGGATGTGACCAGATTGATAGCCATCCAATGTATTACCAATAACTCATGAAATTCAGATCTCCAAGACTCGAACTTACATTCATTGGAAAAATAACTAATTGTCCATGATTTTGAAGAAGATACTAGCCCAAAAATATTTCGTTAAGGTGTTAAAATCGGTCAATCTTTCAGATACCAGAATTCTGGAGTGACTAGATTGATAGGCATCCAATTAATTACCAATAACTCATGCAATACAGATCTCCAAGACTCGAACTTACATTGATTGGAAAGCTAACTCAATTGTCTATGTTTTTAAGAAGAGACTAGCCAAACATATTTCTTAAGGTGTTCATATCGGTCAGTCTTTCAGATGCAAGAATTCGGAACGGTGACGAGATTGATAGGCATCCAATAAATTGGTCATAACTCATGCAATACACATCTCCAAGGAGTTAACCCACGATTATCCAAAAAATCCATCAAATATTACTATCTCATTTCAACACAAAGATACATCCACCGTGGACATGAGACTCAACCGAAGAGGTTTTATACACTGTTCTTCCTCGTTAAGGTGTTCATATCGGTCAATCTTTCAGATACCAGAATTCTGGACGTGACCAGATTAATTGGCATCCAATAAATTACCAATAACTTATCTAATACAGATCTCCAAGACTCGAACTTACATTCATTGGAAAGCTAACTCATTGTCTATGTTTTTTAAGAAGAG
>VHIU01000295.1:0-48471 GCA_010577795.1 Isatis tinctoria | reverse complement strand
AAAGGCACTTTTTCTGTCACATGTCTGATACTGTTTAACGTTTGACTAACAGATCGTTAGTCAAAGTAGGTTTTGGCCCTAAATGATAAGTTCAGATAGAAAATTTAAATTTTTTAACGGTTTGGATTAAAATACGCACTGATTGATTGTTTAGGTCTGAAAAAGCACGACTGCTTTACGTTCAAATAGACACTTTACAAAGTCAACAATAATTAGTGTGAAACAAATCAACAATACTTGGTCCTCTACTTCACAAAGTCAAAGTTACTCGCTTTTCCCTATAAAGAAATTGTGAGACTCTTTTTTCAATGGCTTCTTCTTGTTTCCTTGGTTCGATTCTCTTCTCTTCCCCCACCAATCTCCCATCTCGATCGGAGTCTCTCTCAGCTTTCTTCCCGAAGAATCTGACTTGGTCTCCTCCTTCAACCGCGTCTCGTTTCGAGTCGTCGATCGGAAGTGGATCTACCAGGGGATTGTCTGATAGTCAGAGAAAGGTGTCGGAGGTGAGGAGCATGGCTACGACGGCGTGGGAAATTGGGAAAGATGAGAAGAAGAGAGTGGAGATTTATGATCTCGAGGAGAATTTGGCTGTCGATTTAGCCAAATTCACAGCCCATCTCTCCGATAAGTTCTGCAAGGAGAGAGGCGCTTTCACCGTCGTTGTCTCTGGCGGCTCCCTTATCAAATCGCTCCGGAAATTAGTAGAACCCCCTTACGTTGATTCAATCGATTGGTCAAGGTGGCATTTTTTCTGGGTCGACGAGAGGGTTGTTCCCAAGAATCACGACGACAGCAACTACAAACTCGCTTATGATAGTTTCCTTTCCAAGGTTCAGATTCCTCCTGGAAACGTATATGCAATCAACGAATCCCTCTCCGCAGAGGCAGCAGCGGATGATTACGAGACATGCCTCAAACACTTGGTCAAGACCAACATCCTCCGTGTATCTGAATCAACCGGCTTCCCCAAGTTCGATCTCATGCTTCTCGGTATGGGCCCTGATGGCCACGTGGCATCTCTATTCCCAGGACACGGTCTCTGCAACGAGGACAAGAAGTGGGTCACTTCCATCACCGACTCTCCAAAACCTCCATCTCAGAGAATCACCTTCACTTTCCCGGTAATCAACTCCTCTGCGCATATAGCTCTTGTCGTCTGCGGTTCTGGGAAAGCCGAAGCAGTGCAGGCAGCTCTGAAGAAGACTGGGAATGTACCTGCGGGTTCTGTTTCTGCTGAAGACGAGCTTGTCTGGTTTCTTGATAAACCAGCCTGTTCCAAGCTCTAAACCGGTGTTATGCTTCCGATCTTTTTTTGTAACTTATCAATGTGAGTAGACTGCTACTCTCTCTGGTTTGCCTTTTGGTTGTTAGGTCGAGTGGTTAACTCGCCGGTTCAATCCATTTCTGTTCTGGGAGAGAGAGTGAGACTGTTGTAATAAAAGCAAAGAAAATGAGAGTAATAACAATTGTGTTGAAGGCAAAAAAAAAATCAACAATACTTCTGGAGACTGGACTGAACTTTGAAAATAAATAACAATCAACAACATCTCTGAATTGTTTTGGACATCACTAACATATAGAGAAAAGCAAGCTGAGTTACTAGTTTCTGGGATACAGCTTAAATTGGTGACTTGTATAAACTCTATAGAATACACACCAAGCCCTAGAGGAAATCACAAACTTTTCTCCAAATCAAACCCTATGATTACAGAAAGAGATCTTCTTTAGTGAGTTCACGTGAACAGCTTGTCCGATATGTTTGCGTAATAACCTTCATCACTCACTTCTTTTTCTCCCTTGAATATCTCAGCATCGTCAAAACCTGTTCACATTTCATCAAAAAAAGAAGCCTATAACAACTTCTCACACCATCATACGATCTCCAAATAACTAGATTCTGTGAAAGCTTATTACCTGACCCCAAGTCTTCTGTTTCATCGATAACCGCTACTTCTTCTGTCCTCTTAATGGACTCGAGTGACTTCCAGTCTGAGCTTCCATTTCCTTCTATACACACTTGGTTTCTTGAGACCCAGTCTTCAAGAAGTCCCATGTTGCTGTGTGATAACGGGTCTACATTGTCATCTCCGCTTTCAACGCCCCTGAAGAAGACAGAGAACCCTTTTAGTTCTGTCTTGGAAAATCATTTGTGGTGTGATTGAGAAGAAGCAAAAGATTCCAAACTTACAGTCTTCTGAGGCGTATGTTGTACTGTACAAATACAAGATCGCTGAGACGTTGTCGCTCAATGGAGTTCTTCGACTCATATACTTGCTCGATTGGTGTCAGGTATCTCCCAGAGCCAATCATTGAGCTGCATGTCTGACTCAGAAGGCGTATGGCAAATCGTGACAGGTTCAAGCAGCTTTCTCCATATGTAGACCACCATTCAGCTAAAAACAACCAAACATGTTTTTAACTACTTACAAAACACTTCATGAGATCCAATTATAAAACAGTAAGAAAAAAAATTGGCGTACCAGGAAGCATTGTGTCTCGAGCTCTGATTGCTAAGTTCCTTCCGAAAATCCCAACAGCATTCTTGTATGAGTTTATGTCCTTGGCGATTATATCTTGAATGTTGTCTTCAGGGACCAACTTCTCTATGCAATCAACCACCGCTAAATGGATCTCGCTACGCATCTCTTCGTCGATGTTATAGAAGAACTTGGGGTTCAGATAGAAACCAGCAGCATGCAAAGGAAGACGATGTTGTTGCAACCACCACCTATCTATAATTTTCCAGTATATTGTGTAATCCTCTCTGTGAACCAGATGCGTCTTAATCGCTTCCTTTGCTCTGTACAGTGCCGCATAGACATACCCCATTGCAGGCCTTCTTGCAGAACAAACTATCCTCAAAACACGTAAAAGAGGAACCGTTATATTGTTCGCCAACGTTAACGCCTTCCAGAAACTCTCGTCGTTGATAGTCTCAGTCATTGCTAAACCACCTGCTTCTTTCGAATACGAACAGTCGTTCCACTCGGATGAAGTAACCATGGACTGTAAATGAGGTTTAAGTTCCGCGATTCTCGCCATTGTTGCGAAGTTCGTGGCGGAACTGGTGAACGCTGGCTGCAAGATATCATTGCCAAAAGTGAATTTCCTCATCAGATTCAGGACACCACTGTGATTGTAGATGATCCTTGTGACGGTTCGAGCTTGTTCGATGATTTCGCTTATCCAGTCCATCTTCCCGAACTCTTCGAGCATCTTGTCTATGCAGTGTGCAGCACAAGGAACCCAGTACAGAGAAGGATACGCTGTCATCAACTTTTTCCCTGCAGAGACGTAATGATCTTCACATTTGGTAATAACTTGAACAACATTGGTGTCACCGATCTCTTCAACCACCTGCTTAAGTAACTCAAACAATTGATCATCATCAGAAGCTAATATCTCTGATGCATCGACGGATCTCAGAAACGCTACTTTCTCCGGACAATAAACCAAAAAGTTCAGGACTTTAGGGCCTTTGTCTGAGTTCGATTCCTGTACTAAAACAGAACAGCCTGTCCTCTTCCACAGCGGTCTGCATTCATCAATATCTTTCTTCATTTCCTCAACGCAACCCTTCAAAATCCAACCTTTGAGGTCTTCATTTGCAGGCAGAGAAACACCAAACCCTCCAGAGACAATCGCATCGACCAACGGCTGGAAATTAACAGAACTCACAGCGTCAAAGTCAGCTCCGATGTCAAACAAAAACCTTCCGATCGCCATGTGAACCGTTTTCTCACGGTCTTTCGAGGAAGGATGCACAATGTTCTTCACGCTACTAATCGCCACAGGGATCAAATTATCCATGTCTCGACCAATCAAGTCGCTGATATCGTTCGCATCACCAACCTCAACATTAGCCAAATCACTTCTCTCAAAAGCATTACTATTACTACTGTTCTTCCTACTCCTGTAAGTCCTCTGCTTCGTCCTCCCCGTGCTTTGACCAGCTGCTACCCCATCACCTGAGCTCGGAGATTTGAATCCGTTGTCCACGTCAGAAGCTTCAACGACCTGAGTCTCTACTTCACAAGGAGGGAAATAAGCTATAGGCAACGGTTCAGGGCTCGACTTTCGCCTCTTCCTCTGACGTCTCACAGTGCCATCGATACACTGCTGCAAGAAGAGACGAACCTCTTCAGGAACTTGGTCACAGATCGTGCCTTGTCCTTTCTTACCAGCAAGATGTTCTTTGACTCTTGTAATGCCACCTCCTTTAAACATCTTCTTACAGTAGAGACATCTCATCTGAACTCGGTCTCCGTATTTGTAGACTTCACAGTGCTTCCACGCACTGTCTTGTTTCTGTGGTGTGAGAGCTACAGGCTCCAAATCTGAGTCCATTCTCTTCAGCTTTTGATAATCCTACAAAAGAAAGAATCAAAATTTATACATTGCTGATTCGAAACAACCACTGAAACCCTAGATCCTTCAATTGAGGTTACATGATCATCAAATCAGCTCTCGAAAGTTGCAGCAAAGATTCAAAATTCGGTTAGTTTCGAAAACGGATCGGATAAATATGGATCGCTTAAACCCAGGTGTGTGCACCAAATTCTCAACCGATTTTACAAAACCGGTAAATTTCTCCGATTTGTAATGTTATCGTAAGAACAAAGACGAGAAGAAGAATTAAACGAACCTTTTTGGTTTGCAGGTTGTGACCGGGTTGGTTGGTTACGGAGAGAATCGGTTCGGTAAAAAAACTTGATTTAAATTACGGTATGAGGACTTCGGTTCCGGGGAAGACGCAGGGGGAATCAGAGGGAGGAGAAGAGTTCGAAGAACGGCGGTGAAGAATCTGAGGGTGTCGGAGAGATGCAATGTCTGGGAAATTTTTGAGATGACCCGGGTTGTTTAGGGTTCGAGAGGAAGAAAGGTTCGGCAGCTTTTTTTCTGGTTTATAAAAACGACAATTTTTTGTTTCTTTTTTTTTTGGTGACGTCTTCTTAATTAATCCTTTTTTTGGTTAAATTTGTTCTTTTTTCGTAGCTGAATCGGTGTTAATTAGAATAAAGTCTAAGGTCTGATATGCTAGTAAGTGATTTTTTGTGGAGCATCTTCTAATTTTTCTATAAATAATGATGAGAATTACCACTGGATATACCTACTCGAAAATTAGTTTCTCAGACAGGACACTATTCAATGGCATCTGTTCATAGTGGAGTTTACGCAAAAGCCCCTACTCACTCTTGCCTGACATATGTGTTGGTGTAATATACATTATA
The DNA here is from genome assembly GCA_010577795.1 of Isatis tinctoria. NCBI lineage: Eukaryota > Viridiplantae > Streptophyta > Magnoliopsida > Brassicales > Brassicaceae > Isatis > Isatis tinctoria. The sequence goes on along the minus strand of VHIU01000295.1, from coordinate 43,240 downwards.
AAGATTCTCCAACACAAATCTGACGATATCTTTTATATTTTAATATAAAAAATATAATTAAACACAAAAAGTCAAATAACACTCGGATATGATGCTTCTGCTTCTATACTTTATTGAGAATACCAACAAATATTTTTTCGATAAAAACGGAAAAGGTATGTTGGTACATGAACCGATATAATAACATCGGTGGTTTGTTATCTCCTCACTTTAAACCCTAAAAAAAAGGAAAATCTCTTCTGTTCTATTCTTCTCCCATCCCAAGTATACAGAAATTGTCGGAATAAAGCAACTTAAGATTTGTGTCGGAGAACGAGTAGAGCTTCGCAAAGAAGGTAAGTTATTTCTCTAACGTCTTCCGTGAATGGCATACTAAAGGACCATACAAACACCCGCTAACTATAAAGTTCTAACACTGATTCTGAAAATAATGGATTTGCGTTGCAGATGACGCCGGAAACTATGGAACTCCCTCGACGGATTCTTGCAGAGGGACAGAAGCCGCTTGGGGAGCGAGTCAACACTTACCATAAGCTCAACTTAATCCTGATGATTAGGGCGGCTTTGTCGGACCGAAGAAGACGTCACTGTTGAGAGAGTCATAAATATGCTGTGTAAGAGAAATTCCCCAGATCCGCAGACACGCCGCCGACTTGCATGTCTAGCGTTGGTGGACGGGATACTTCTCCGGACAATGCATTTTCCGCGAGTCAATATCAACAGAGAAAACGCAGAAATGGCATGCAACCTGGATGAGTTCATCACATACTCGTAGGGGAGACGTTCCTTCGACATGATGCTTACCTGGATTAAGTGCAGGGATATCTCACAGCTTGCAACAGCGAATGTGGCCGTCCTAGGGCTTTGTTTATATGTTATATGTCAACATGTTACCTCGTTGGTTATATGTTATATGTTAACTCTGTTGCAACGTAACTTAACTCTATAACTTAACTCGTTATATTTTAACTCTATCATTGAATCGGACTAGGTTATAATATGTTAAGTCCGTTGCAACGTAACTTAACTCGTGATACGTTAACTCTATCATTGTTAACTATATCGTTAAATGTTAACTCTATCATTGTTTAAGGTCTAGTGTAGTTGGTTATATGTTATATGTTAACTCTGTTGCAACGTAACTAACTCTATAACTTAACTCGTTATACGTTAACTCTATCATTGTTAACTCTATCATTGTTTAAGGTCTAGTGTAGTTGGTTATATGTTATATGTTAACTTTGTTGCAACGTAACTAACTCTATAACTTAACTCATTATATGTTAACCTCACTCGTTATTTGTTAACTCTATCACAGTATCAATTAGTAAATATATGGGTTGTAACTAACTTTTTGTTGGATACTTAATGGATAACGAGCTACGCTACGGTAATTAATTTTGTACTCCAAGATAACTATAACCGAAGTTGAATAACAAAGTTATTGCACAAAAAACATAAAATCATTTAATTATAGCACATCAAATTAACAAACATAAGTAGATAATTAAACATTCAAGAGAGTACAGGATATCAGATAGTACAGGATATCAGATACCGTGACCATGTTAGTATATAACCGGGTTGAACACTACTTAGATCGGGAATTAGTCCGGGAATTAGATTGGGAACACTACTTAAAATTGTGCGTCGCCTCTGTTAACCGTCCAGTGCTCCGAAAACACCTAAATAAATGCTTATCTGCAACTTCGCTGCTCTACCTTAACACATCGGAGTAAATGCTGTCGCACAATTTTAATTCTTCTTCACTGATTGTGATCTTTATGAGGCAACTATCTCTCCCTCATTTAATAGGGAGTGTTCGATATGTATAGCATAATTTCGATATTATTTAAATTAATTAACAATATTTACGTTGAGAACGTCATCAGGAACACGCAGTCGATTTTGTGTGGCTCTCCGGTTTTCATTTTGGCGGTCGTATGTGTCAGTTTTCAAATAACATCGGTAATTGCTATCAGGGACCCAAGCTCATTAAATGAACCTTAATATTTTTCTTATTTTCTTTATTTTTGGTTAATCTGAGTATATTTTTTGTTGATACTGTCACCATATTGAGGAGACATAACAATTAATGCGACGGCTCGAATATCTTAGTTGTTTGTTTTTTTTATCAAAAAAGGATATATATAGGGTGTAACATTTTAAAGGCTTTAAAATAGGTGGGACGAGTTTCGGTAGGGGTAAATGGGTCACAAAAAATTGGCTGGGCCAATTTACGTTTATCCAGGGTCATGAATCCAATTAAACGGTCAACCAGTGTTATTGCCCCATTTCACCCAATAATGATTTGGGTAAAGGATTACAGACAACATTGGATGATTTGAACAATTTTATTAATTATAAATTATCTGAAGAATCTAGAGAAAATTTATTCTTGTTCAGATCTCTTAAACTAATTAAAGTAAGATTGCTGGAAAATTACATTACCATTGACCCCAAAAAAATATCACTGTTAAAAACCATTCTTATGAATATGTCATGATAACCATTTGTTAATTAGACTTTTATTAACTGGTTTAATTATTTTCACTTTGGTAATTAGCTTTACATTGTTAATTAAACTTGTAAAGTATGGCGGTATTATTAAACTTTGGTTTTGTAGAAATATTATTAGATTTTGTAATTTTTAATTCAATTATGATCTTTATTTATGTAGCTTTTTATTCATTATTTTTTCGGTAAATGAACATTGAGAACATTTGTATTTGCTCTAGATCTTAACAGATACGTTTGCTTTCTTCCCTGACTTCTCTTATTACTGGGCCTAGCTTAAGTTATTTCAGTTGAATTTAATAAAGCCCATTTCATTGGCCCAATTTCGAATGCAGCTATGCTTCTTTATTCTTTTATCTTCTCGAACATCAGAAGTTCCATGTAAGGGAAAGGTTACCAAACGTTAATGCAAATTACCTCAGAAACGACCTAACGAGAAGTTCTTCTGCGTCTATGATTATTGAAGTCGAAAAACCTTGAAGAACCAATGCGGTTTGTAGAAAAAGATGAAGTGTTCAATGGTCAATCCAAGCATGATACCAGGTCCGAAACTTATGGCAGCTGCAACCCAGCTCAATACTTCTTCGTCCTCCTCCACTTGCTGTGAAAGCGACAGGTCTTCAGGGCCAACTCCACACTCATCTAGAGGAGCACCACATAGTCCAACGTTATCTTCAAAACCAGAAGCGTTCTGCGTTTGAAACTGTGTGCTTTGCGGAATCATGCCCACGAGCATGTTGTGTGAAACCCTTATGGTAGATATACTTGTGAGGCGCGCCAGAGCAGGAGGAATTTGGCCTGAAAGCTTGTTATGCGATAAGTCTAGTGACTCGAGCTGCGTCAGGTTTGCCAAAGATGAAGGGATGTTGCCAATGAAACCGTTGCTTGATAGATTTAGCACAATAAGATCTTTCACTCGACCAATGGATTCAGGAATTTCTCCCGGATTTTGTTCCCTGAGACATCAATTGCTGTTAAGAGCGTAAGGATCCTGGTGTAATTCATTTCCACTCCTTTATTCATCAAGACCATCGAGTCGTTGTAATAGGTGTTATCTCCAATGTACTTCAATTGTGAATGATCTCTCTCCGAGTACGTAGTAGTCCAATACATGAAGAAATCAGACGGTAAGGTTCCGGTGAACTCATTATGTGATATGTCAATGATTCGCAGCTGAGGAAAGAAAGAAGAAGCAACCTTTGGGTGATATTGTAATGACCCATGAAACTCATTAGAGTGGAGGATCAGTACTTGTAGATTTTGCAAAGATTTTAACCAGAATGGAAAAGTATCGTTGAATCTGTTGTGACGTAGGTTTAGAACCTCTAAATAAGAGCAATCCGACAAAGATCTTGGAAGTTTCCCGACCAATTTGTTGTGACCAACACTGAGTGACCTTAGGTTGCTCCCCTTGAAACATAAGTCTGGCAGTTTTCCACTGAGATGATTGTCACCGAGGCTTAATACTGAAAGTGAGCTCTGTACGAGAATATCGAAGCACTGAGGAACAGATCCGTTCAAGTTGTTGCTTGATAGATCAACGACTTGTAGAGAGGTCATATCACATATTGATCTGGGGATCTCTCCGGAGAAGTTGTTCTTCCTCAGATTAATCACCTCCATTCTTGAGAGATGTTTTGGGAATTGACCTGAGACACCTACGGCCACCGGTAATCGGAATAGTCCTTTAGGGATGGACCGTTTAGGAGATTCTGGCCCAGTCGGATCTGGGTCAGAGATTCGCATTTGCCCAGAGAATCAGGGATTGAACCAAAGAGGAAGTTTTCTGAAGTGTCTAGGTATTCAAGATTGTTACCGGAGCACATGTTGGGCGGTAAAGTGCCGGTGAGTTTGTTGATACCGTTTTCCCCAGTTTCTGCGGGATGCTTCCGGTGAAATTGTTTTCCCAAAGCTGCAACACTTCCAGTTCCGGTAATTCTCCGATGAACTCTGGTATCTCGCCGTGGAGTTTGTTTCTGAAGAGTTGCAAGAGCGTGAGGTTCTTCAGCTCTGCGAAACTCGCTGGAATCTCCCCGGTGAACATGTTTTCCGCCAAAACCATTGATTTCAAGCTCGAAAGTTTCCCCAGCTCCCAAGCTAACGGCCCGGAGAATACATTCTGGTACAGGAAAAGGGTATCGAGTTTCTGCAGCCTCCCAATCTCGGGCGGGATTTCTCCGGTTAACCCGCAATTTACTGCGTCGAACCGGACTAGCTCCGATAGATTCCCGATCTCTGGTGGAAGTCCGTCTTCGAAAACGTTGAAGTAACCGATATAGAGTTCCTGGAGAGTCGTTAGGTTTCCGATCTCTGGAGGGATTTTCCCGGCGAGATTGTTGGCGGAAACAGCCAAATACTCGATAACTGGCCAGCTTCCGTAAGAAGACGGAATCTGGCCGGAGAAATAGTTCCCGCTGAGAGAAAGATGTTGGAGATGAGTTAAATTGGTGACCCGCGGCAAATCTCCGGTCAAGTTGTTGTTGTAGACGTCGAGAACGCGAAGATTCACTGATCCAGATGAAATCTCGTCGGGGAACGAACCGTTGAATAAGTTGTTTGAGAGATTCAAGTGACGAAGCCAGAGAGCTTCGATATCTCCGGCGGGATCGCACCGGAGATATGATTTTCAGCGAGCGACAGACTCTGGAGGAGACGTAAGTGAGATACGTCTGGAGAGAGAGTACCGGAGAGATTTAGGCGGGAGAGGTCAAGAGAGGTCACGTGCCGGCGAGAGACATCGCACGTGACACCAGCCCATGCGCAGAAACTGGTGGAGGCTTTCCAGGAGGCGAGAGGCGTGTTCGAGCCATCTCCGACGCCGGTCAGAGAGGATTTAACTGAGATAAGGGCACGGAGCTCGGAGATTGGTCGGCCGGCAGTTAAGGAATGAGAAATGTGGAGGAGAAATAAAAGAAGAAGAAGCTTCATCGTTTGTCTCTCTCTGTTCCTTCTCTGTGAGAGATTATGAACTTATGACATGGTGTGAGTGTGGTGGGGGTACGTGAAGAAGAAGAATATGAGTAGGGAGTCATTTGCATGAGAAATTCAGTAATGGGACAGCGACATGATGGTAGTGGTTAGTGACTTGGGATGCCAAATTGAAGTGGGCCATGGGTGTTGAAATAGGAAAGATAAAGTTGCACAAGGTTGACTAGTTTGGATAGGGGTCTAGGGATTTGGTCTGCGAAATTGTTTTGGGAAAAAAGATCTAACTTCTAGAAGTTAAAGATATATTATTCTCAAGAGCGCTATTTAGTTACTAAAGAATTGCCATTGTACTCTCTGTCATTGATTCTATGGAAGCATATGCTTAAGTTGTTACTCGCCATTTCTTGATTGATCTAACGGTGTTTTTGAGATAGAAGGTAACCCACCAACTGCACTACAATATCTATTGAAGAGATTCAAGTTGCAAAAGAGTTGGTGGTCTCTGGAATTGTGCGTATTATTCTGCTGTTACAATTTCAATTCAAATTTCCTTTTGCTCAGATCTTATTAAAGTTAGGAGATGTTACGGATCTGTGTAAATGCGATTTATGTAGAGAAGTAATTGTCTGAAACTAAAGTTGATCCAAATCTCACTCGACAAACTTCTGGTACTTGTATAAACACTCTTGGAGAAATAATCTCATTTCATTGTTTTGTTTGTTTATTCGATGGAATGGTATGTTTTTCAAAAGGTAAAATAATTATTGTGCTTCTCTTCTCGATATACTCTATGACAAAACAGAAAAGAAAACAAAAACATGAGGAAAACTTTTTATGATTTTCTTAAAGACTAAAAGTAATGGCAAAGTAAAAATCAAATTAGTCACTGAAAATGACTTTATGTCAATCACATCCAAATATAGAGATGCAAACATTGTATTGCATCTTCCCAAATTTTACGACATAAGAACACAAAACACGAGGAGACTCTTCTTGTTCTCACGCTGTTCCATATGAGTATGACAGTTTGCACAGATGCCCTCGTCAACACTGATGACTTAATATCTTCCTCTTGAATGATGATTCTTTACCAAAAAATGCATACTCGTCCGGAAACATTGTTTCAAACAGTTTAAGTTGATATTACTTTGGCTTTTTGTTTAATAGGGAACAACTTTTGAATGTTTCTAACAAACAACCAAAAACCTTTTTGTAAAAAATGTCATCAACCGCTGCAGAATGTGTTCATACTATAGGAACAATGCGTGTCGTTTATGTATAAGTAGAGATCAAGGTCACATAACCTTCTCCACCACACTCACACCATCTTATGAGAGAGAGACAAACGACAAGCGATGAAGCTTCTTCTTCTTTTATTTCTCCTCCACATTTCTCGTTCCTTAAACGGGTCCATCCCTAAAGGACTATTCGGATTACCCAAACTAACTCAAGTGGAGCTCCAAGATAATTACCTCACTGGCGAATTACCCAAGACCGGAGGTGGTGTCTTGTCAAACAACCAGCACTCAGGTCAGTTCCCAAAACATGTCTCAAGAACGCAGATAGTGTTGATAAATCTGAGCAAAAACAACTTCTCCGGAGAGATCCCCAGATCAATATGTGATATGACCTCTCTACAAGTCGTTGATCTATCAAGCAACAACTTGAACGGATCTGTTCCTCAGTGCTTCGATATTCTCGTACAGAGGTCACTTACAGTTTTAAAACTCGGTGACAATCACCTCAGTGGAAAACTACCTGACATATGTGGTATGACCTCTCTAAACGTCGTAGATTTATCAAACAACAATTTGAGCGGATCTGTACCACAATGCTTCGATATTCTCATGAAGGGGTTACTTACAGTTTTAAACCTCGGTAACAATCACCTCCATGGCAAACTACCTGACTTATGTCTCAAGGGCAGCAACCTAAGGTCACTCAATGTTGGTCACAACAGATTGGTTGGGAAGCTTCCAAGATCTCTGTCGGATTGCTCTTCTTTGGAGGTTCTAGACCTAGGTTACAACAGATTCAACGATACTTTCCCCTTCTGGTTAATGTCTTTGCAAAATCTACAAGTACTGATCCTCCACTCTAATGAGTTTCATGGGTCATTACAATATCACCCCAAGGTCGCTTCTTTCTTTCCTCAGCTGCGAATCATTGACATATCACATAATGAGTTCACCGGAACCTTACCGTCTGATTTCTTCATGTATTGGACTGCTATGCAATCACAAGTAAACCGTTCAGAATCGGAGTACATTGGAGATAACACCGCCCCCTATTACCGAGACTCAATGGTCTTGATGAATAAAGGAGTGGAGATGAAATACACCAGGATCCTGACGCTCTTAACAGCAATTGATATCTCAGAGAATAGACTCGGAGGAGAAATCCCTGAATCGATTGGTCGAGTGGAAGCTCTTATTGTGCTAAATCTATCAAGAAACGGTTTCGTTGGCAACATCCCTTCATCTTTAGCGAATCTCACTCAGCTCGAGTCACTAGACTTGTCTCATAACAAGATTTCAGGCCAGATTCCGCGTGATCTCGCGCGCCTCACAAGTCTATCTACCATAAGGGTTTCACACAACAAGCTCGTGGGCATGGTTCCGCAAAGCACACAGTTTCAAACGCAGAACGTTTCGGGTTTTGAAGATAATATCGGACTCTGTGGTGCTCCTCTCGATGACTGTGGAGTCGGCCATGACGACCTGTCGCTTTCACAACAAGTGGAGGACGAAGAAGAAGAAGAAGTCTTGAGCTGGATTGCAGCTGCCATAAGCTTCGCACCTGGTATCATGCTTGGATTGACCATTGGACACTTCATCCTTTTCTACAAACCGCATTGGTTCTTCAAGGTGTTCGTCATCAATGACAATAGACGAAGGAGAACTACTCGTTAGCTCGTTTCTAAGGTTTCTGAGTCCATGTCAAAAGGTAATACGCTTTCTTATTCGATTCAAGGTCTGTACACCAGATGTATATATACACAAATATATGATTGTGTTAACCGTAAACTTTAATCGCACCCACACAAGCCCAAAAGGTTAGAATACGGTACAATACTTCCCCTCAAGTTAACAATTCGCATTTTGCAACTTTGACAGAAATTGTTGATGATCAAGTACCTTATTAGCAAATTTTGACGAACATTTGTATATCAGGTCTCTCCAAATAATATTCCACAGAATTATGAATTATATTAGGACTACTTTTAACTGAAAATAGATGAAAACTCTTTTAAAATTCTTTTCACAACTTTTCTTTATACAATGTTGTTAGAATTTGAGGATTGCAAAACTTGAAAGCTTAGAAAGATTCTAACGTTGTAAAGCTCTAACGTTGTAAGATCTCTCTAACAATATTGTATATGTTGACCCAAAAAAAAAAAAACAATATTGTATATAATCTCTAACAACAATGTATAAAATTCTGGTCAAGTGTTGGCCGCGCGTTAGGCGGTGGGAATATGTCATCTTGTATTTGCAAATGCAACCAATTATTAGTTCTCTATTACTCCAGCTTATAATATAGAGAGATGAGCAAAAGAAATCGAAACTGTAAACAGCAGAATAATACGCGCAAATACCCAAATTCCAAATACAACAAACTCTGTTTTTTCTTCGCAATATAAAAGAAAAAGATTCGAATCTCTTCAGTAGCTAATGTAGTGTAGTTGGTGGGTTCACTTCTATCTCTAAAACACCATTAGATAAATCGAGAAATGGCGAGTAACAACATAAGCATATGATTTCATAGAATCAATGACAGAGACTACAATGGCAATACTCTAGCTAGTAACGCTCATAATATACAGAACCAATTTCTAAATTCATTTTGTAACAAAAGCCTCATACCAATTTATCATCATGAAGAAAACTGGAAATCAGGTTTGATCAATTGGGTTTTCACACATCAAAGCTTATTGAACTATTAAACCAGTGACGATAAATTTCAGCAAGACCGGCTGCGGACAACGGGTGTTTTAGAGACCCCGATCTTAAGGTACATCACCTGATTGACCCCGACACTAAGCAATGGAATATAGCCCTCCTCCAGGCTTTCATTGCGCCGGCTGATATCCCTAGAATTCTAAGCCTGAGACCAAGCAGGTATGGCCGGCGAGACAGCTATTGTTGGGATTTCTCACCGTCAGGACAATATACAGTCCGGACGGGGTATAGGATAGCTGAAGGCATGAATCCTCCCCAGGAGGCTCTCCTTATATCAGAACCAAGCACAACGAATCTTAAAAAGCAGGTATGGAAGCTTAAAACCACAAGGAAGATCAAGCACTTTCTATGGCAGGCCTTGTCGGGTTGCGTAGCAACGACAAGCAAATTAGCGGATCGTCATTGTGGTACTGATAGAGGATGTCCGCGCTGTGGTGCGGTGGAAGAATCGATTAATCATTTGTTATTCGAATGCCCACCAGCAACGCAGTGTTGGGCCTTGTCCTCTATCCCATCTTCTCCGGGCTCATTCCCGTGTAGCTCCCTGTTCACAAATTTTGACTACCTATTCTGGAGAGCAAAAGAGAGCGGTGTACAAGAGACAGCTTTAAGTATGTTCCCGTGGCTGATATGGTATATCTGGAAGGCGAGAAACGAGAAAACCTTCAATGGAGAGGAAATTTCCCCGCTTGATACCGTCCAACTTGCGTCACAGGAAGCAGAGAGTTGGAGACTGGCTCAGATTCTTGAGGAGAACATAGAAGACTTAAACGCCTTCCCGGAACCGACAGTACAGCTCCAATCAGGTCCTCTTCCAGCTGTACCTACAAACCTTGTTGTTTGCCAAGTAGACGCGTCTTGGGGACGAGATGCATTGCTTGCGGGCCTAGGTTTTGTAGTCACAAAAGGCTGTGACGCCATGGATTGTGCGCGAAAAACAACAACTCATCCCCACTCCACGCAGAGCTAGAAGTAGGCCTGGGCACAAGTACACGTTACTCGCTCATTACTCGTGACTCGCCCCGTACCCGCCTCGTCCGGACAAGTACCCGCCTCGCGCAAGTCGGGTAACAAGTCGAAATTTTTTATTACTCGCAAGTACGGGGCAAGTATCAAGTCACGGTTTTTTTCCGAAACTCGCCCCGTTCGAACTTGCCCCGCTATGTTATATTAAAAAAATTATTTCATCTGTGCACATTTATGATTTAGAAGTATGTGATCTCTAATAATTTGAGTGTTTGTTTTATTGTGATCTACATTATTTTATAGGAACAAAAGGACTTAAGAAGAATAAAAAGCTTCATGAGAAAGAAGCAAAGTTATGTTGTTTTTAAGTATTTCAAATTCTATCTTCAAGTATTTATGTTATTTTGGATGTTTTGAAACTTGATAATTTGTATTTTGAGATTGTAACAAACTTGTTAAGTATTTATGTTATTTTGTTTGAGTAGTTTTCTAATAAATTAGCAAGTCGCAAGTCGCAAGTAGCAAGGCAAGTCGCAAGGCAAGTAGCTTGCAAGTCGGTCAATTTTTGGCAAGTACTCATCATCGCAAGTACTCGCAAGTCGCAAGGCAAGTCGCAAGGCGAAATTTGTGAAAATTGAACGGGGCAAGGCGGGTCGCAAGTACTCCGAAAAGTTCGGGTACCTGCCCCGCGCCCAGGCCTAGCTAGAAGGACTGATATGGGCGATGCAAATGATGATCCGTCTTAGGAACTTTGCAGTACACTTTGAATCTGATTGTCTACAGATGATAAAGCTTATTCATGATGATGAATCATGGCCCTTATATGAGACAGAACTGGAAGATTTCCATGAAGCTAGACGAATGTTTGAGAATTTTTCGATTGCATATATTCTGCGGCAGAAGAATGCCCGAGCTGATTGGCTTGCCAAAGGCGCAAGATACCGCGAGTCACCTTTCTCCGTCGTCAGCCAGCTGGTTCCGCATTGGCTAGGACCTTGTCCGAACCTAATTGTGTTAGCATAGTATTCGTATGAAACCAACTCGATGTCAAAACAAAAAAAACCAGTGACGATAAATATATAAAAACACCAATATAGCAAATGATTAAGACAAAACTTCCAAACTTCAAACCATAAGTCTTAAAATATCCAAAGACATGATCCACATTTCATTCTAGAAACTACATAAGTAGACTGTAAATTCCATTAAAAAGACAGATAAAAAAAACCGGAAACGGACAAAAAGGTTCTCAGAACCTGAGCTTGGTGAAGAACCACCTGTTCTTTCCGGTCTTGAAACGTTCCTCGAGCTTAGCCTTGGCTTCCTTAAGAGCCGCCACCTTCTTGTCTTTGGACTGAAGAGCGTCGAGGGTCGCAACCTCCTTCAGATCTACGTCGAGTGTGTAACGAGTAGGCATCAGGTGCTGGTAATTCACGAGCTTGATGAAGCACTTGACTCTCGACTTCTTCGCCGTTTTCTTGGCTGAGTCCTTGCGGATGACCTTGCTCGGGTACTTCTTCAGTCCGGCGACGAGGCAGTGTCCGTAAGGACGCTCGCGGTTTCCGTCGTCGAAGGAGCGGATGATCACTGCCTTCTTACCGGCATAACGGCCTTGAAGGAGGATCACCGCTTTGTTCTGCTTCCGGAACTTAACCATGGCTTATCCCCCAACCTCCTCTTCCGGCGAAAACGCTTAATTGCAGAGACAGACGACGGAAAAGATTAGGGTTTTGGTCTTTATATAGTGTGTGTGCTAAGATCCTGCTTCTTTCTTCTTTCATCTTCTCGAACGTCTGAAGTTCGATGTAAAGAAGTTCTTCTGCGTCTATGATTATTAAAGTCGAACACCTTGAAGAGCCAATGCAGTTTGTAGAAAATGATGAAGTGTCCAATGGTCAATCCAAGCACGATACCAGGTGCGAAGCTAATGGCAGCTGCAATCCAGCTCAAGACTTCTTCGTCTTCTTCTTCTTCTTCTTCCTCTTGTTGTGAAAGCGGCGGGTCGTCATGGCCAACTCCACACTTGTCTAGAGGAGCACCACAGAGTCCAACGTTACCTTGAAAACCTGAAACATTCTGCATTTGAAACTGTGTGCTTTGCGGAATCATGCCCACTAGCTTGTTGTGTGAAACCCTTATGGTAGATATACTTGTGAGGCGTGCGAGATTAAGAGGAATTTTGCCTGAAAGCTTGTTATGCGATAAGTCTAGTGACTCGAGCTGAGTGAGATTCGCAAAAGATGAAGGGATGTTGCCAACAAAACCGTTTCTTGATAGATTTAGCACAATAAGATCTTTCACTCGACCAATGGAATCAGGGATTTCTCCTTGGAGTCTGTTCCCTGAGATATCAATTGCTGTTAAGAGAGTAATGATCATGGTGTATTTCATCTCCACTCCTTTATTCATCAAGACCATTGAGTCTTTGTAATAGGTGTTGCCTCCAATGTACTCCAATTCTGAACGGTTTCCTTGTGATTGCATAGCAGTCCAATACATGGAGAAATCAGACGGTAAAGTTCCGGTGATATCATTATGTGATATGTCAATGATTTGCAGCTGAGGAAAGAAAGAAGCAACCCTGGGGTGATATTGTAATGACCCATGAAACTCATTAGAGTGGAGGATCAGTACTTGTAGGTTTTGCAAAGATTCCAACCAGAATGGAAAAGTATTTGAATCTGTTGTGACCTAGGTTTAGAACCTCCAAAGAAGAGCAATCCGACAGAGATCTTGGAAGTTTCCCGACCAATCTGTTGTGACCAACATTGAGTGACCTTAGGTTGCTGCCCTTGAGACATAAGTGTGGCAGTTCTCCACTGAGATGATTGTCAGCGAGGTTTAAAACTGAAAGCGAGCTCTTGTTGGTAATATTGAAGCACTGAGGTAAGATCCGTTCAAGTTGTTGCTTGATAGATCAACGATTTGTAGAGAGGTTATATCACATATTGATAAGGGAATCTCTCCGGAGAAGTTATTAAATATTAATACAGGAAAGCGTGGAGGATTCGTCCTGAGCTGGGAAAGTAGACTAAGAATAGTTGTGGATGCAGCATTAGGTACACCCTAATGTATTTATTAAAATTTAAGACATTTATTCAGCAGAGAAAGATATCTATTGTATTAGTTTTGCGTATAGTGAAGGAACCTTACATAACCATATGGTGCAAATGAGTTTATCGTAAGATTTCTTTGATGAAACGTAACATTTTGTTTGATGATACATCTGCCAAAACGTTAAATTTTTATTTTGTAGGATTGGAGTATTTACACACTGGATGCAAGCCACCAATAGTTCATAGGGACATAAAATGTACAAACATACTTCTAGACGAACGGTTCCGAGCAAAGCTAGCTGATTTTGGGCTTTCCAGATCTTTTCCCATCGGAAATGAAACTTATGTATCAACTGTTGTTGCTGGTACTCCTGACTATCTTGATCCTGAGTGAGTATTTAAAGAAAAGTGATATCTATAGTTTTGGGATTGTACTATTGGAGATCATCACAAACCGTCGTATAATTGATCAATCACGTGAAAAGCCTCATGTAGTTGAATAGGTGGAGGATATTATAAGAAAGGGAGATATTGGAAATATTATAGATCCAAGCCTCCACCGAGATTTTATTGAGCTAGCAATGTCATGCGTGAATCTTTCTTCTGCAAGAAGGCCAAGCATGTCCCAAATTGTTAACGATCTAAAAGAGTGTCTTTTTTTTTAACGCTGATACAAATTATGAGAACTATTACAAGGACAATTATACAACGGACAACTTTACCCATTCCACTAGGATCCACGATCACGATGAACGGCTCCGCTTGCACCACGCTGAAAATCTCCTTATAAGCTTGCCTCCATAAATCTGCAGAAATTACTTCCTCGGGGATAAGAACCCAAGACCTCTTGGTGTAGAAGCATTAATGAATCCTTAGTCAACCACTGGACTGAGGGGGCTTCCACAATCTAAAAGAGTGTCTAATATCCTAAAATTCAAGGACAGGGGAGAGTCGAGAAATGAATTCAATGAGTTCTATCGAACTCAGCGTGGATATTGATACGCAGGTGATACCTAGAGCACGCTAGTTTGTCAAAATGAATACATCATATTGTTGGACATGTAAGAATATTTATATTCTTATATGTGACCTATGTGTTTTTTCGGTTTAATATAAAGATCAAGTTCATATTAAAGCTAAGAATTCTAATATAAAAGACGATACCGTTGATGGATCGGTTTCGATTAATGTCATTAGAATTCGGGTGTATTGATAACCCTCCTTCTTTACCTTATTATGTTTATAAATGTCTTTCTCTATTGTTTGCATATGTGTATTGCATCTATAGTTAATAATTAATTAGTTAATTATTATTACATAAGGATGATGCTATATATATGCATAAGTGGTGATTACGGCAGTTACGTACGTATCTTATTAATAATTGTGATGAACCATCACAACTACTCCTATCAGACATGTATAACGACCACATTGTTTTATTGTAACATAACATAATTGAAAACCAGAAAAGAGAGAGAGATTTGTGATTCCTTCTCCATCGAAAGGAATCGTAAGCGTGAAAGGTTAAAGTGGAGAAGTCAAATTGAAGACTTGAATCCGTAAGGAAAACAAAAGCATGGATCAAGGTTAGTATCTGACTTTCTTCTTCTCTAAGAAACCTGTTTAGGATTGAATTACCCCAAATCAAGATCCTGAGAATTATAGTTTACAGGACATTGGTGAATCTTCAATTATGCATCTCAAGGGTTTACAACCAATTGATTATTGGCTTTAATGCGATATTAAGATTACTTTGTTGTACTTTGATGTAGGTTGTTTGTGTAAAACTTTTATTTAGTCCATTGTATGTTGATCAGCCATTAAATGGCATCTTTACTATTACTACAACCAATGAGATGCTATTTTTCACTGTGCGTGTGGATATAAAATTGGAAAGTAAAAACTCAATGTTCTTCATGTTTCTTTATTCCTCTTTAAATTCTCTCGTTTATAAAACACACACACATATTATAACAGATTCTTGACTCCTTTGAAAGCTGGAGTCTTACCCATGTCTTACCCTCGAGAAATCGGGTTGCTATGGAGATTGCTCTAAGTGTTACTACTGACGGTCGTTCACAATCTTATGTTGCTTTGAATGGACCTCGCTGGTTGGACCATCTCTTGACTTTGGAGGCGGCTTAATCTCCTTCGCTTCTCATTTAGCTTTCTGCCTTCATACTTATATTTGGCTTTATGATACCTGGTGGTATCTGCTTTGCTTTGTTGTTCTTCGTACCTATTTTCTTGTGTTTCTTATTTCCATTACTCACGATCAATACAAGCGTTAAAAAAAAAAAAAAAAAACACACACACATATAAGATTCAAAGATAAAAACACCATAATCTTAGCTCCCTACTGATTTGGATGTCTTGCAAATGATCACGACTCTCCTATTTATAAAACACACACACACATATAAGATTCAAAGATAAAAACACCACAACATTAGCTCCGTACTTTGTCTTCCACTTTCTTCCATAGTTTTTTACGTCATTTCAATGATTATTCCTTTCACTTTGCAAATGGATCATCATGTCTTCATCCTCCACTTGGTAACTCGTGTTGAACTGCAGATACTAAAACATTCGTGCATGCGATTTGGTATTCTTCAGTATACATCATTCATACAGTAATAATATATCCCATACATAATTAAGTACCTTGCGTTGCCCTCGTCTTTTTGAAAAAAAAAAAAGAAAGAGAATCAAAACAGCGCTACAGTAATGACCACAGAAGCTGCGGATGCAACAACTGGTAGAATGTACTTTTGGTTGTCATTGTTGCATGACGAATCAGCCAAAAGCTTTGGGTTTCCTTGGATCCTTGAAAAAGCAAAAGTTGTTGGATAATTATTAGTATTTTCATATTATTATAAACGTCGTTTTACAATTTTCCACACGTATAAAAAGTGGTTAAGTTTCTACTATACCATTCATTAATACATTTATAAATTTAATTTTGTAATTACATAATTTATTCCTCATGCCTTCTGTTGCCTTGATTAGTTGTTTATAGTTTTTTAAACAGTTTTTGGTTTATTTTTTTTTTCAAAAACAATTTATTATCTAACAAGATTTTTGAAAACTATTTTTCATAAAAAAAACTACCCATTTATAAACAAAAACCAAAATTCATGTTTTATTACTTTTATTCCAATAGTTGATGATGACTTTTACAGTTTTTTTTTTCCATTACAAATATTTCTATTTAATATGTATTAATATAGTTCAAAAATGAAAAAGAGAGAATTTTAAAATAACAACGACTCACATTATTAAGTGTCAATAAAATAAATTTTTTGACATCCAAAATATAATATAAAAATTAAGAAGATAACTCATATTTATACAATATTTTTAAACTTATCAAGAAGATAACAGCTTTACTGGAGTTTAGAAAATAACAGCTTTACTTAAAATGTAAAAGTGATGTTCTTAATAAGTCATCTTCTTAATAAGAATGAAGAATATTGTTCACAATAAAAATGTAAATGTAAAAAAACTGAGAAGGATATGAAAATAAGAAAATACCTCATGATACAATAGGACGGAACAATAAAAATAAAATAAAAAAGTCAAACCCAGAAATAAATTGAATAGTGCTGTGAATTTCAAGGTCATATTCCACGTCGTTGAATTAATCCATTCTACGGTTAAGATCGTTGAATAAATTAATTTAGGACGTTTTTTAAAACCGGTCAATTTTTTTCAAAAACTCTCCAGTATTCAGAGTTGTGTGTGGTGATGTGTGCGGGAAAGCTGAGATTTGAAATTTGAACCTTTTTTTTTCCGTTGAGCCTTTCAGTTTGGGTTTTTTTTTTCCATTTGTTTCAAATACTCGATACAATGGAGAGGGCATTGTCATTTTTGTAAAGCCAACGGAAAATAAAAAAGTTGCTCTGTGAATCGTCGTCTTCTTCTTCTCTTCCTCCGTGAATGGTAACACTTCTGAATCCAATTCTCTTTTCGGAGTCTTTTAAGCGATCTTCTTCTGAATCCAATTCTCTTCTATGGGTCACGGAATCATGTTTAATTAAATCTCAACGGGTTTGAATTCTGGTGTAGATCAAAATTTTGGAGACGGAGATGTTATGCGAACTTGGACGATAAAAACACCATCGCCAGAAAAATCTTCAAAATCGATTTGTTTGAAGAAAGATCGCTTCCACGAAATCGGAAACTAAACCCCGACGCTCTCTGTTTGATCGCTACATTTTCTCTGCCGGTAAGTTCCTAATCTTCCATCTTCGTTCCTAATCGCGGTTTCATGATTCGATTCGTGTATATATGTGTAATGTGTTTTATGCATGATTCGTCGGTAGAAATTTGGATCGTCTTTGTTTTACGTTTTAGGGATTGATTCGTTGAATCCTTGCGAGGTCGATCGATTTTTTTGTTAGTTCTGTTAATTGTCATTTGAGAACTTATATGTGTGGATCCTTGACTTTGGGTTGATATTGCGCTCGAAGCTGTTTGTTTAGTTTAAGATTTGTTTCCATTGACGCAGAAGAGTATCTCCTTTGGAAGGAGGTTAAGCAGATTCTTCTGGTTGTTTTAATGTACTAATCTTCACTCTCTGGCTGTTTCTATTTTCAGATCATTTAATTCGTAGGAGACGAGGTTACAAACACCTGCTGTGCTTACTTTCACTGACTGGAAGAAGGAAGTGGCTGTAGCGCAGAATATTGCTGGGAAGCAGATTGATAAAACGTTTTTGTTCGACAAGGTTAACTTCTTTTAAAAAGTTTTGGTTTTATCTTTATGGCTTTTTATAATTTTGCTCCCGTAAATGCTTTATTTGCTTGCTTCTTTGCCTTCTGGTTCATCTATTTAGTGCATTGTTTGCTTCTCTGATTTCTCAGTTTATTTCATATTCTGATTGTTTGATTCTCTGATTCTCTGATTCTCTGATTCTTACATTCTCTGATGCATTCTCTGATTCTATGTTTCTCTGATTCTCTGATTCATTCTCTGATTCTCTGATTCTCTGTTTCTCTGATTCTCTGATTTCTCTGATTTCTCTGATTTCTCTGATTCTATGATTTCTCTGATTCTCTGATTTCTTTGATTCTCTGATTTCTATGATTCCTCTGATTGGTACATGGTTTACTTCGTGCTTCTTTACTTTTGAGTTTCTCTGTTTAGTACATTGTTTGATTCTCTATTGAAATTGTTTATTCTCAGTTTCTGTGTTTTCTCTTTTTACTTCATTGATTTTCTGCTTCTCTGATATCTCATTGCTTGCTTCTTTATTATTTGATTTTGTTAATGAGTATAAACACCGAGGAGACGAGGTTACAAACACCTGCCAAGGAGACGAGGCCTTTTGTGCTTACATGCAATGACCGGAAAAAGGAAGTGGATGTAGCGCAGAATATTGCTGGGAAGCAGATTGATAAAACGTTTTTGTTGGACAAGGTTTACTTCAATTTCATTACGCTAACTTCTTTTAAAAGTTTTGGTTGAATCTTCAAGGCTTTTTAGAAGTTTGTGATTAGAAAATGGTAGAAGCATCGGTTGCTAACAAGTTCATGGGTTCTGATAGGTTTTTGGGCCAACATCGCAACAAAAGGACCTGTATCATCAAGCAGTTTCTCCCATTGTGTTTGAGGTTCTTGATGGGTATATGACTGCACCATCTTTGCTTACACGATGGAAGGAGAAGCAAGGAAAAAGGTAAGCCAACCAAATTCAAGCGCATCATTTTGAAGCATCTTCACTGATGTTAACTGAATCTTCGTTTTGATGGAACTTATTTCTTGTCAGAATGGTGAAATCCCGAGTGATGCAGGTTTAGTTTACTTGATCTTCAAGCTTGTGGCGCAATAATTCATAGGAAAATCCAGCGGAAGCGTCGTTTTTCAAGTAGAGTTGAAGAAGTATACGACCTTCACTTTTACTCATACAGCATCTCGATTAATCGATTGTCATTTATCTTTGTGTCTAAATACAAAGCCCGACCTTTGTTTTGAATTTGATACATTAGGTCTGTGACTTCCTGGAAGAAAATGCAGTGACATCTGCAGACAGTAGTAGTAGCTCCGAGCCTTGGGTTACGTTATCATCCCTTTTGCCTAGAGAAAGAAGAGATCCTTTGTTATGGACTAAGGTATGGTGTCTTGATCCAAGTCTGTTCCTTCTCTAACAATTTGGACAGATACCATGTTTCTAACCGAATCTCAATGTTTATTTCCATCTCTCATATTCCTTTTATGTTGGATCCTGAGATGGTTCTTTATATCCCTTATTGATTTATAGGTTGAGGAGTTAATACAAGAGGATTCACGTATAGATAGATATCCTTGTTACTTTCTTGGTTTCTTGCTTATTTTCTTTGATTTCCTGTTGCTTTATCATTTTCTTACATTCTTCCTCGCTTTTTACTTCTCTACTTCTGAATTTGTTTTCCTTTCTTTACTCCTTACTCCTAACTAACCCTCGAGCTTACTATCTTTAGATAGTTCTCGGCTACTATTTGAAGATTGTACAAATAGAGACTCTTAAGCGTATATCAAGGAAAAGTCCTTGTCTTCACCAACACTGCTTCCACATGGTTTATTATTATTCTGCTCTCGCTAGACGCTAGTAAGAGATGTAGGATCTTTTACGTTTACGATGATTTTTAAATTATATAGTTGGAAGCTTTTGATGTGCTGTCAAATCAAACTTACATAATGTATACGCTTATTGGCAGGTCCACCGCTAAAATAGTAAAGTGTATGTGAGACCACCTCTAGAGTTCCAATTTCAAGTCCCAGGTTTTGACTTTTATAGTTGTAAATTATATTCTCTTTTCATTTGATACAGCAGCGCATTCAATAGTCTATGTGACAATGTGAAACCTATCTTAGAAACCAAAATGTTCTGTATGGCAGAAAATTGTTTTGAAGTAACCGTTTGCTTTTCAGTTTTCTGCCTGTTTCTTTCTGTTGCAGGAAAATGAGTCCCATGCCAGAACCTAGACGGAGAAATCAAAACTCCTTTCAATGTTACAGTAAACTTAAGTCTCTTTTTATCGTCTGTTATTAATTACTGCAAAAGTGAGATTTTACTTGAAATTTTGGGGGTATTTTTCTGTATTTTACCATTGTGGGATGAAATATAATACTCATAGGTATAATATTCATGTTAGATCTGTTTCACCCTCATGAAAAATAGAGCTCTATAATGGCTAAGAGACAACCTCTAGACTTAAATTACTCTGCCAGGTATGTGTCTTCTTTTTGAGCGCGGTTGCAGATTATGTTTGAATCTACATTCTTATTATTGATTATGTTGATTCCTCCGAAAACTCCAAAAATGATTCTTATCTTTTAGGTATGCCATCACTTTAGAAGGCTATTTTTGATGAGAAAGTATTTGATCTTACTTTGCTCGAGAAATGTGAAGTTTGAGGTGAAAACATTGCAAAAGCAAGTTTAATCCTTTTTTCCAGGTATTTTTGTTCAATATTTCTCCTATTTAGTCTATTATTTTTATTTTTATAGATTTAAGTTAGATTCTCATTTTTATTTTTATAGATTTAAGCATATTCAATTATCTGATTTCTGGTATCTGGGTTTGTCTTTTCAAGGAGATTTGTACGTGTGGATTTGTTATGGAAGATGTTCACGGAATTGCATGAATATTTTGTCTATCCACTTAATCAGTAACCTTGGGTTTAGTTTTGTAAGGTAATTTCGTTATTTATATTAGACATTCTACTTAAGTTTTGCGATCCTCAAAACTGATCACCATTTATCTTTTCAATCAATCTTATATTCTTTTTAGGTGAAAGAAGTAGAAAGACATACTCAGTACCAGACGTGCCACAGGTGATGTGTTGGCATTGACGAGAACATTGTTCACAGTCAAAGTTACACATACCAAGACGAATAAGGTATTACAACTTGTTTACGCTTCTTTGCTTTCATGCTTAACCTGTTTATGTGCTTCCTCCTTTGCTTATTCTTGTTAAGGTTAATTGTCTGAATTGTGGTTTTTTTGGATTGTTGATAGATATCGTTTGAGGTCCAAAGTGGATATTGAAAACGTTGCAAAGGAGTTCTCGTGTTGGCAGCGTTACAGTAGGAATCTTTCTGGATCTTCGTTGGGGTGGTGGCGTTGATCGTGCCTGTGAATCTACCGCTAGTGGTAATAAGTACGAGGATCTAAGGTTGGATTCTCTCGGTTACAGAAGCATTTTTCCTTCGGATGCAATCCATAAGTTTATAAATCGAATCGAAGCTATTTTGTATCTTGAGCTTTGAATACTGATTGTATAAGGCTTACAAAAGTTGCGACTTTGCTTTTGTTTCATTTTGTTTTGCAGCGCCTTTAGTTGAGGCAGATATAGAAACAGATGAAAGCAATTACCTTTTATAGAGATTAGAGCATAGAGTTGCAGAAGGACCAGCTGAAGTTCCTAAAGCTATGATCTTTTTCTTTTTCTTTGTAACTCATCGATTTCTCTTCTTCTCTGCAAAACATTTATATGCTTTGTGGCATTTACAGGTGAAGCAATTCCTCTTGGATAAAACTTCGTTGGTCTTAACGCGATAAGCTTTGAAAAAGGCTGCTATGTTGAGTAAAGTGTATGTGAGACCAGCTCTAGAGTTCCAATCAAGTCCCAGGTTTTGCATTTTGTATTCTCTTTTCCTTTGATATACCACCGCATTTAATAGTCTATACGATAATGTGAAACCTATCTTAGAAACCAAAATGTTCTATATGGCAGAAAACTGTTTTGAACTAACAGTTTGCTATTTAGTTTTCTGTTGGAGGAAAATGAGTCCCATGCCAGATCCTAGACGGAAAAATCAAAACTCCTTTCAATTTTACAGTAAAGTTAAGTCTTTTTTATTGTTTGTTACTAATTACTGCAGAAGTGAGAGTCTACTTGAAATTTTGGGGGTATTTTTCTGTATTTTACCATTGTGGGACGATGAAATATAATACTCATGGGTATATTAATCATAGATCTATTTCACCCTCATGAAAAATAGAGCTCTATAATGGCTAAGAGACTTAAATCACTCTGCCAGGTATGTGTCTTCTTTTTATGCGGTTGCAGATTATGTTTGAAATTATTTGAATGTACAATCTTATTATTGATTATGTTGATTCCTCTGAAAACTCATTAAAATGATTCTTATCTTTTAGGTATGCCATCACTTTAGAAGGCTATTTTTTATGAGAAAGTATTTGATCTTACTTTGGTTGAGAAATGTGAAGTTTGAGGTAAAAACATTGCAAAATCAAGATGAGAATATGATTACTTGTGGCAGAAGTCATATTTAGGTAAGTAGAGAATTCTTCGGTTGTTTATATCAGTCATTCGATAAGTTGATATGTTCTCAAATTGTAAGCAGATAATATATCCGTATCTACGCAGGTTCTCCACAATAGAACTCTAAAATGTATGAGAGACAACATCTTGAGCTCCATCTTCAAGTTTAATCCTTCTTCCAGGTATTTCTGTTCAATATTTCTTCTATTTAGACTATTGTTTTGGCTTTTATAGATTTAAGTTAGATTCTCATTTCTTTTTATACGCCAGTCAAAAGCATATTCAATTATCTGATTTCTGGTATCTGGGTTTGTCTTTTCAAGGAGATTTGTACGTATTGGTTTGTTATGGAAGATGTTCACGGAATTGCATGAATATTTGGTCTATCCACTTAATCAGTAAGCTAATTTCGTTATTTATATCAGACATCTACTTAATTTTTGCAATCCTCAAAACTGATGACCATGTATCTTTTTAATTAATCTTATATTTTTTTAGGTGAAAGAAGTAGAAAGATGTACTCAACTCAGTAGCAGACGTGCCACCGATGATATGTTGGCATTGACGACAACTTTGTTTACAGTCAAAGTTACACATACCAAAACCAATAAGGTATCACAACTTGTTTACGCTTCTTTGATTACGTGATTAACGTGTTTATGTGCTTCCTTCTTTGCTTATTTTGTTTACTTCATTGTTGGCTTTTTTGCTCAACTTGTTTTCTTACTTCCTTGTTTCCTTGATCGCCCCTGTAAATGCTTTATTTGCTTGGTTCTTTGACTTTTGGTTCATCTCTTCTCTGATTTCTCAGTTTATTTCATATTCTGATTCTCTGATTTCTCTGATTCTCTGATTCTTTGATTTCTCTGATTAGTTCATTGATTATTTTCTTAACTTGTTTCTCTGATTTCTCTGATTTTCTGGTTCTCTGATTCTCTGATTCTCTGACTTCTCTGATTCTCTGACTTCTCTGATTCTCTGATTCTCTGATTTCTCTGATTTCTCTGATTAGTTCATTGATTATTTTCTTAACTTGTGTTTCTCTGCTTCATTGCTTCTTTGCTAACTAAGTAGCTGTCTAACATGATTTTGTAAGTCATCTCGTTCAACAGGTGTAATTTAAGTATTTATTACATTAATTTTAGTTCATTTATTAATTTACTTTTACGATTAACATTATTTATCTGCTAATTTATACCTTTTGTTCCTTTCATTCATTCATAAATTGACTTGACAATTGTTTCAAATATTTAAAAGTAAATAATAATTAAAATCAGACTTGAAAATTGTTTCAAATATCTCGTAGTTTAAAAAACCATATTTTAAATATACTTTTCGTTTATTATTTTCTTTTAGTAATTTAAATTTGTGGTACATTTGTATAATATTACAATAAATATATTTTATAACTAGTTTGCAACGTGACTTTGTCACCCCAAAGCAGCCACGTTATTGGTTCTCTCCACTATTTCATAAAGCAAATGATGATGATGCTTTGAAACAAATGTGCTTTTAAGAAAGACAAAGTTGAAAATGATTCAATCTTTATTTTATAATTTTTGGCGCTATGACGATGATGTATTAAGATAGTCACATTGTAAAATTGGATGTATCGGTAATTGAACTGCCATGTTATCGAAGCCGAATTGTTTCTCTAAACATGCAGTGAACATTCAAGCAAATTCATTTTGACAAATTTCTGGTACATAATATTATTTGTTTAACGATCGTTATTATATAAATGACATAAGGTCTTTAAAATTAAGAATTCTACCATCGAGATTCTAGTACAAGCGCTACAACATGGAAAAAAAAAAATTGTAATCTTAATTTGCTACAAAGAAGTTTTGGACTTGATGGTTATTGGACAAATTTTTTTTATTTTTGGTAGTTTAGTTCATTCTAAAATCGAACGGAGTAACTTGGTCCAAAACGAAAAGAAAATAGCAAGTAATAATTTCACTATGTCTTAATTTATTTTGTATTTTTCTCTTTCTAACATAATTCTTATATATTTATCAATTTTATTAGTTTAAGTTATAATTCTATCAATTTTATGAATATAAGTTATGAATTTTTTTTCTATTTTTTTTCTTAGATATTAATAATTAAAATATTAATTTATGTTAGGCAAATATAGATCTTAAAAAAAAAAAAGAGTAGTAATTAATCTATAAAAAATAATGATAAACTAATATAGAATTAGATAAATGTTTTAATTACGATAGAGAGATCATAAAGCTTTTCTAAATATGAATATTTTTAGAAAAGGTAAAAAGTAAATTTTTTTTTTTTGTTTGACAGCCACATTTAGTAGATTTATAAAAAAAACAAATAAAGAAGTAGTGAAAAATGAAAAATGGTTTTAAGGGTTTTAAAAAGAATTAATCTAAAAGAATCTGATTAGAGGAAAAATGGCTGTGAAACCTTTGAAATTTTCTAAAGCTTTAACAGTCTTGATATCAATCACTACCGTGGTGGTTTCAAGATCTTTTCTCACTGGAAATGAAGTTTATGCGTCGATGGTTGTTGCTGGCACTCCTGGATTTCTTGATCCGGAGTAAGTATGGTTTCACTTCATATGTTATTAACTTGTTAGTATATAAAACACTGTTCCTTTTAATCATCACATATTTTTATGTTTCATCTTCTATGCCATGCTTTTCAGGTATTACGAAACAAATAAAAACTTTGCTGATAGAAAAGAATGATATATATAGTTCGGAATTGTATTGTTGGAGATCATTACAAATCGTCATATAATTCAGAAATTGATGTAGCGTGTTCTACAAGCTTGGGTTTCTTTCCTTTTTTTTCTTTAGTCTTTATCTTTGGGTTTTATAAAACTATTAAATCTTTTAGATATTCGTTTTTAAGGAAATTAGGTCGAATCTCATTAGAGATAGGTCTCCACCTTTCATATAAGTACACGTTCTCTTGGTTTGTGAGAGTTACGTTTTGATTTCTATTCATTAATCTAAGAAACAGAGTTTTCTTAAACCCTTGTTCTCGGCTAGATTTCCAATCTCAACGAGCTCAAGTCGTGTGAATCGTTTGGGAATTCTCAGACTAAACATTCGATTCCGCAACCTTTATCGGTTACTTCATCAGTTGGTATCAGAGCTCGGCAAGTTTTAGCTTCTCAGCTACTACTCGATCCTTGTTTCACCATGGCTCCCCGGAAAAGTGGACAAGACGATAATCAGGAGGATCTCCGACAAACTCTGGAAACCTTCACGTTAGGGCTCCAAGATGCGTTACAAACGGCGGTGGAAAACGCCTTAACAACAGTTCTTCAACGACAGCAAGAGTTCCAGAACGATGGTCGTGGAGGTCAGCAACATGGCGGAGCTCGCACTGACAGTTCTGACGAAGAGGAGATGGTGGATAATCTGTTCGCTCATGCTCGTGATCAACGCCGTGAAGACAATCGCGAGTTTCGTCGTGTAGAACAGGTGCTTGATCGGGCACAACCACGTTGGGATTCAGGTTTTCGTCATGATATTCCTGAATTCACGGGTTCGCTCGCAGCAGAGGAATTCATTGATTGGCTTAACATGGTGGAAGAAATTTTGGAGTTTAAGAAAGTTCCTGATGAGATGCGCGTTCCCTTGGTGGCCACTCGTTTTAAGAGTCGCGCGTCGGCTTGGTGGACGCAATTAAAAGAGTCTCGTCGTCATTCCGGCAAGTCTCGCATTGATTCATGGGAACGACTGAAGAAACACATGCGTAAGGGCTTTCTCCCGTATAATTATGAGAGAACTCTGTACAACAAGTTGCAGAATCTTCGTCAAGGAACTCGTTCCGTTGATGACTATGCAACAGATTTTTTCAGATGACTGCTCGCACCCCTGCGCTTGAAACAGAGGATCAACTTATCTCGCGTTTCATCGGTGGTCTTCGTGGTCAACTTCAGGTTGCTCTGCAACAGTTTAATCCTACGACAGTGTCCGAAGCTCACCAACGTGCAATTAGCTTGGAGCAACAATTCCGTAACACTTGGTCTTCCAATGCTCGTGCGCGTCTTCCATCGACATCACAGTCCACTGCGGCACAGCCTGAGGAACGGAATGATCTTACAGGAACTGACAAGGCTTCAGCTCCAGGTGATATTGCCGCATCGCGTCAACCACGGACTTCGGCACTTCGTTGTTATAGTTGTGGTGAATCCGGCCACCGCCAGACGGCTTGCCCGAAACAGGGAAGGCGAGGTTTGTTTATTCAAGATCAGCCTCTTGACGGTGACGCACGGTTTGATGAGTACGAACAGGACCCTGATCATGAAGAGGAAGGTATTGCAGGCGACACTGGCCCTCGTTCTCAGGTTTTGGTCTTACGCCGAAGCTGTTTGACTCCCCGTGCCGCGTCGGAATCTTGGTTGCGTACTACTCTGTTTCGCTCCACGTGCACAATTAAAGGAAAAATTTGCAAACTCATTATTGACTCCGGGAGTTGTACGAATGTGTTGTCGGAGGAGGCGATCCTTAAGCTCGGGATTCCTACTACGCCTCATCCTCACCCTTACCCACTGGCTTGGTTAAACGAGTCTTCTGAATTGCGAGTTTCTAAACAGGCTGTCGTGGACTTTTCCATTGGATCGTACCATGATTTTGTTGAGTGTGACGTTGCTCCTATGGATGCTTGCCATCTTCTGTTGGGTCGACCATGGGAGTTTGATCGTGATGTCTTGCACAAAGGGAAGGCTAATACTTACACCTTTCTCATGGATGGGCGGACAATTACGTTGTTACCTTCTCCGGAGCGTATCACCACTTCCCCACCTAAGCCTGTGTCACCAGCGTCCAAGGCAAACTCTACCCCACGATCTTCACACTCATTGCTTATTGTAACACACAAGGAGTTTGAAGCACAGTTACAACATAGCGACAACGTTTGGGCTTGATCGCGTCTCCTACTAGTGTTTCATCACCACCCTCGGCGCCAGTAGCTTTTCAGGGACTGCTTCAGTCTTTTGCGGACGTCTTTCCATCGGATCTTCCGCTTGGGTTACCTCCGCTACGTGATATTCAACATCACATTGATTTGGTGCCTAATGCCACCTTACCCAATCGCCCACATTACCGCATGAGTCCTCAGGAGCATGATGAACTGCGTCGTCAAGTGGAAGACCTATTACGTAAGGGTCATGTGCGTGAGAGCTTAAGTCCTACCGCCGTTCCAGCTCTTCTTATTCCAAAGAAGGACGGCTCTTGGCGTATGTGTGTGGACAGCAGGGCAATCAACAAGATCACAGTACGTTATCGTTTTCCTATTCCCCGTTTGGATGATTTATTAGATCAGATTGGTCGCTCCTCTGTTTTCTCCAAATTGGATTTGAAGAGTGGGTACCACCAAATCCGTATTCGCCCCGGCGATGAATGGAAGACAGCTTTTAAACGACGGGGAGGGTCTTTTGAGTGGCTAGTAATGCCTTTCGGGTTATCTAACGCCCCAAGTACCTTTATGCGCGTAATGAATCAGGCTTTACGCCCATTCATTGGCAAGTTCGTGGTGGTGTACTTCGACGACATCCTTATTTTCAGTCACGATTTGGAAAGTCATTTGACTCATTTGGAGGAAGTTTTACTGGTCCTACGTCGGGAAAAGTTCTATGCGGCTAAGCAAAAGTGTGTTTTTGGGTCCGATCAGGTACTCTTCTTGGGTTATATTGTTTCATGCCGTGGTCTTGAAGTGGATCCTAGCAAAGTGGAGGCAATCAAATCGTGGCCGACACCAAAGTCCATTAGTGATGTACGGAGTTTTCATGGCTTAGCGTCTTTCTATCGTCGTTTTGTCCATCACTTTAGCAACATCACGGCCCCTTTAACAGATTGCATGAAGGGGACGACTTTTCTGTGGACTGATGCTGCTAACACCGCATTTGAAACAATCAAGGACAAGTTGACGTCTGCTCAGATTTTGGCTTTGCCCGATTTTTCTTTACCCTTTGAGCTGCATTGTGACGCTTGCAAACTAGGGATCGGTGCCGTATTAAGCCAACAAGGCCGCCCTGTAGCGTTTTTCAGTGAGAAGATTGCAGGCTCCCGTGCACGCTATAGCACATATGACGTTGAGTTTTATGCAATTGTTCAGGCAATAAAGCATTGGAGGCATTATCTGTTCCATCAGGAATTTATTCTTTTTACAGATCATGTCGCGTTAAAACACTTGGGCAGTCAAGACAAGATTTCGTCTCGCCATGCTTCCTGGGTTGCGTTCTTGCAGCAATTCACGTTTGTCATTAAACACCAATCCGGTCGCACTAATAAAGTGGCTGATGCATTGAGCCGCCGCCATTCTCTTTTGGCCACTTTACAAGTCTCTGTGTCGGGGTTTACTACATTTGCCGACCTATATGCTACTGATCCTTTTTTTGGTCGCATTTGGTCTGATGTGTCTATTGGGGTTTCTTCGGATTATCTCATTCTGGATGGGTTTTTGTTTCGCGACAATCGCTTATGTATTCCGGAGTGTAGTTGGCGTTTACGCATCATAAAGGAGCTTCATGAAGAGGGTCATGTTGGACGGGATCGAACGCTGCAGCTCGTTTCATCGTCGTATTTTTGGCCGTCTCTGCGTCGCGATGTTGCTCGCTTTGTGGAGCGTTGTGTCATTTGTCAACGGTCCAAGGGTCATGCGTCTAACAGTGGCTTGTATATGCCCCTTCCGATCCCGACTCAACCATGGACTGACATTAGTATGGACTTTGTCTTGGGTTTGCCTCGTACTCAGCGTGGTCATGACTCCATTTTCGTCGTGGTGGATCGCTTTTCGAAGATGGCGCATTTCATTCCCTGTAAAAAGACGACTGATGCGGTTCAGTTGCTCTGTTGTTTTTTCGTGATATTTATCGGCTTCATGGTCTACCTCTCTCCATTGTTTCCGATAGAGACTCACGCTTTTTGAGCCACTTTTGGCGCTCTTTGTGGCGTCTGTTGCGTACCAGTCTCGACATGAGTACTGCATATCACCCCCAATCTGATGGCCAGACAGAGGTCACAATAGATCCTTGGGCGATCTGTTACGTTGTTTGGTGGAGGGTAATATTCGTTCTTGGGATTCTGTATTGTGTCAAGCGGAGTTTGCGCATAACCATGCCGTTAATCGCAGTACGAAGTTCAGCCCATTTCGAGTGGTTTATGGTGTCGTTCCACGTGGTCCGATTGATCTCAGTGTTGCCCCCGATGTTACCCGTGATCATGGTCAAGCGATCGATTTTGTTGGTGATCTCTCTCTCATTCATTCTCAAGTGCATGATAATCTGCAGGTGACGTCTGCTAAATACAAATCGGATGCGGATAGGTTTCGGCGTGATCTCCAGTTCAACGTGGGGGATTTGGTGTGGGCTGTTCTAACCCGTGACCGTTTTCCACCTGGTGAATACAATAAACTCAAGGCGCGCAAGATTGGTCCTTTGCCCATTTTGGAGAAGATTAACGCAAATGCATATCGTGTTCAGCTTCCTCCGGAGCTTCGTTGTGCTGACGTGTTCAATGTAAAACATCTTACTCCGTTTGTGGCGCAGGATGAGGTTGCTGATTCGAGGACGAATCTTCTCTACCCCGGGTGACCTGATGTAGCGTGTTCTACAAGCTTTGGTGTTCTTTTCCTTTTTTTTCTTTAGTCTTTATCTTTGGGTTTTAATAACTATTAAATATCTTTTAGATATTCGTTTTTAAGGAAATTAGGTCGAATCTCATTAGAGATAGGTCTCCACCTTTCATATAAGTACACGTTCTCTTGGTTTGTGAGAGTTACGTTTTGATTTCTATTCATTAATCTAAGAAACAGAGTTTTCTTAAACCTTGTTCTCGGCTAGATTTCCAATCTCAACGAGCTCAAGTCGTGTGAATCGTTTGGAATTCTCAGACTAAACATTCGATTCCGCAACCTTTATCGGTTACTTCATCAGAAATCCAGTGAAAAGCCTCACTTAGTAGAATGAGTCAGTTTTATGATAGCAAAATGAGATATCGGAAATATTATAGATCCAAACCTCCGTCGAAACTATGACATTGGTTCTGTCTGGAAGGCCACTGAAATAAGCCTGAGTCCGTCATCCACATGAAGATCAATCATGTCTCGAGTTATTAAAGATCTAAAAAAATGGGTGAAAGTAATTAAACCAAAAAATTCTATGGATTACAGCAAGGACATGTATACTGAGGTGATTCCTGAAGCTCGTTAGCTCGCCAAATATATCCTTGCTAGTTTAAATTTTTCATCAATCTTTTTTTGTATTTTTCAATGAATCTTAGGACTTTTTTCGCAAATAACATGTGTTACTGAAATTGAGTTGTTGTCGCTTGATGATATGTGGTGAATTATATATATGGTGAAGTTTTTAAAATTTCTGTATATGATTTCACTACAAGAAATAAATGATGTAACAGTATAGAACAACATATGGATAATTTCATCTCTAATTTAGGGACCTTAAAGTCGGGACGTAATTATACAAGTTAGCAACGTCGTTGTTTTTTATTTTCTTTAAATTTATTCTGGCTCTGCCAAATTGAAAGCCTAGAATTTTTTAAAACGGACTTTGCTTTCATGAATCTCCACCAGGTACTCGTTGCCCAATGCCTTTTTATTCATATAATTCTGTTTAATTGATTTATTTGTTTTCTATATATTTTTTGCTCAATTTATAAAGAATCAACCTGTGGAGAAAACCTGCAACTCCAAAGACGTCTCCTTGTGATTGCAACCAAGGTTTCACACACACACCAAGAGAAAAAACGATTCAGACACACACACACACGCTTTAGAACAGACGAGAAAACAGAGTAAGTAACGAAAAGAACACTGAGAGCACACAACCGATTGTTAACCCAGTTCACCTCTGTTAACAAAGAGGTTACGTCTGGGCCGGGATCTCACTCCCGGAATCCACTAGATCACAGAGGTTACAAAGATTAATCCCAAGTCCCTTTTACAAGATTCTTGGTTCCCCGTTCTAAGTAATACCCCTGTTTTCCAAGAACAATTATACAAGCTTATACTTTGATGAATTGTTCTCTCTATCACTCTCAACAACTCTCAGTAAAACAGTGCACAGCTATATATACAAAGGACCACGAGTAAACCTAGTTTCCTTGATGCTGTGATAAGCCGCCAACCTTGTACGGTAAGAGCACTCGACCTTATCTTCTCGTTATCAGATCCCGACAGAGAGCAGATTACTTTTGCTTTTCAGTACCGGTACAAACGGCTACACAAAGTGGTCCAGCACCAATGACGTGTCCTCATATTTTGGCTCTATTGCTTTTCCCTCCAAAACTCCTCATTTGTTTGAACTTGCTTCTTCATTGATATACTTAACAAAACTCCACCTATAGCAATGACAGATCAATCAGTAGACAAATGAATTTGGTACCTGAGAGTGTTAACAATGACGATCTAGAAATTGGATTCCGATCCCGGTTTCTCCGAGTTTACTACTCGGACTTTACCCGGAGCAAGTTCAGTGCTGCTTGAAACTTGCTAACCGGTATGACCTTAGTGAAGATATCAGCAGGATTATGCAGTGTTGATATCTTTAGCACTTGAACCAGGCCATCTTCAATGACGTCTCGTATCTTATGAAACTTGACATCCACGTGTTTGGTCCTTTCATGATGGACATTATTCTTCAACAGTGAGATTGCGCTTTGGGAGTCACAGAAGATTTCAACTCTTCCTTGCTCATATCCGAACTCCTTCAGTATCCCTTTGAGCCACAAGGCTTCTTTAACAGCTTCTGTCAAAGACATGTACTCTGCTTCTGTTGTCGATAATGCCACCACTTTCTGTAATGCAGATCTCCAACTGATAGTGTTCCCCCCAAGCGTGAAAACCATTCCACTTATTGATCTTCTGCGATCAACATCAGCTGCGTAATCTGAATCACAGTATCCTCTCAACACGAATTCAGAACTCCTTTCATAGCACATCTTGGTTTTGAGCGAGCCTTTGATGTACCTCAGTAACCACTTGACTCCTAACCAATGATCCCTTATAGGACAGCTCATGTATCTGCTAACTATCCCAATTGCATAGGATAGGTCTGGTCTGCTTCCAATCATAGCATACATTATGCTTCCTACAGCATTTGAGTAAGGAATTGACTTCATAAACTCCCTTTCTTCTCGTATTTGTTGTTCTGTAGCAGCACGAAACTTTAAGTGAGCTCCAAGTGGGGTTATCACTTCTTTAGCTTGTCCCATCTTGTACACTTCTAGAACTTTTTCCAAATATCCTTCCTGAGATAACCATAGCTTCCCTGCGGCACGATCTCGTGTGATTTCCATTCCAAGAATTTTCTTTGCAGGCCCCAAGTCTTTCATTTCGAATTTCTCACCCAGCTTCTGTTTCAGTTCTGAAACAAACGACTTGTTCTTGGCTGCAATCAGCATATCATCAACATAGATGAGTAAATAAGTCTTGGTTTTGTCTGAGTTTTCTTTGATGTATGCGCAGCTGTCACGCAAACTCCTTTTGAAACCAATTTCTTTCATAAACCCATCAAACTTTTGATTCCACTTTCTTGGTGCTTGTTTGAGTCCGTACAAGGGCTTGTTTAGGAGACAGACTTCGTCTGGTTTGAACCTGTCCTCAAAACCTTCAGGTGCTTCCATGTAGATCTTCTCATCTAAATCACCATGTAAGAAGGCTGTCTTGACGTCTAACTGCTCAAGTTCCATATCTTCTTCTGCAACGATAGTAAGCAAGATTCTTATGGATACATGCCTAACTACCGGTGCAAAGATGTCTGTATAGTCAATTCCTTCTCTTTTGTGCGTAGCCTTTTGCTACAAGCCTGGCCTTAAATCTTGGCATTTCAACTCCAGGGATTCCAGGTTTGCGTTTATTGATCCATTTGCAACCTATAACTCTATGTCCCTGTGGTCGTTTAACAACAGTCCAAGTATAGTTCTTGTCCAACGAATTCATTTCCTCTCCCATACCACCTTTCCAGAATTCCCAGTCTCTATCTCTTCGAGCTTCTCTGTAATCTGCAGGTTCCAGAGGATCGCCATCAACTGTTGTTATCAGTACTTCAGCGTCAAAGATTTCTTCTTCTTCATCATCTGTTTCTTCACTGAAGTAACCTTCAATGTCAAACCTTCTTGTTGGTCTGACTTCTCTTCTAGCTCTGTCTCTTATAAGACGGTAGCTATTTGGTGAGTCTCCACCACTGTCCTCTGACTCGATTTCCTGATCCGGTTCTGCTTCTTCTGGTTGTTCTGAGGCTTGGTCTTCCGTGTGATCATTCAGGGATCCTGTTTCTTCCGAATGATCTCCACCAAAACTCGTATCACCTTCCTCTTCCAGATCAATATCGAATACAGATTCTGAATGCTCCTCTTCATTCTGAACTTCCTTTCCTCTCTGTATGACATCTCGATAAACTGCATTTTCTTGAAACAGCACATTTCTGCTAATCACACACTTGCGATCTTCAATCAGCCAAGCTTTGTATCCTTTAACTCCAGGAGGATATCCCAGCATGATCCCTTTCTTTGCTCTTGGCATAAGTTTTCCATCATCTGCATGAACAAAACAAACGCAGCCAAATCTTCTCAAATAATTATATGTAGGAGCTTTACCTGACCACTTCTTGTCTGGTATGTCAAATTTGATTGCTGAAGATGGCGTTTTGTTAATCAGAATGACTGCAGTGTGAGTTGCTTCAGCCCAGAAACTTTGTGGTAGACCTGAATCACTTAACATGCTTCTGACCTTTTCCATGATGGTGCGGTTCATCCGCTCTGCAACCCCATTTTGTTGGGGGGTATAAGCACACGTTCTGTGCCTTACAATGCCTTTCTCTTTGCAGAAATTGTTGAATCTCTGATTACAGAACTCAAGACCGTTGTCTGTCCTTAAGATCTTTATCTTTCTCTCAGTCTGATTCTCAACCATTACACACCATTCCACAAAACTTTCGTAGGCTTCGTCTTTATGTTTCAGAAAATATACCCAAGTCTTCCTCGAGAAATCATCTATAAACTAGATGAAGTATTGACATTTTCCTAGGGAAAACGGCACAGATGGAGCTCCCCATAGGTCTGAATGGACATAGTCCAGTCTGTCCTTTGTGTCATGTGTTGCGACTGAAAAACTGACTTTCTTAGCTCTTCCATACACGCAGCCTTCACAGGTATCGAAAGCAGAAATCCTTTTTCTGTCTAAGAGTCCTTTATTTACCATCAAGTCCAAATTCTTTTGGCTCATGTGTCCCAGTCTGCGATGCCATAGAAGAGTATCATCATTTCTGTTTTCTGCAACTAAAACATGATCGCATTCTGCCCTTCCTTGCAGTAAGTACAGCTTGTCGTGCCTTCTTGCAGACAAGAGATTTGTGTTACCATCTGTAACCTTTAGAATCCCATTCTTGGATCCATACTCATATCCCTTTTCTTCTAGAGCACCAAGAGAAATAAGGTTCCTGTCCATATCCGGAGTAAACCATACTTGAGTCAACAGAAAAGATGTACCATCTTCATTCTTTATCCTGATGTCACCGACTCCTCTGACCTTTGATGTAGACTTGTTCCCCATCCGAACAGATCCTCCAGCATCTTCTTTCAGATTCTCAAACCATTCTCTTTTGTGCGTTAGGTGTTGAGTACAACTCGTATCCAAGATCCACTCATTTTCCAAGTTTATGCCTGTCAAATGAAGTGCTTCCGAGACATATAGACCAGAGGCGTCATCTTTACTGTCTCTTGAAGAGCTAGCTTCTCCTCTGTTGTTGTTCGACTGTTTCTTTGATTTGCCTGACGACTTTCCTTTTCTTGGACAGTCAGTCTTGAAGTGTCCTTCCTCACCACAAATCCAACAACCTGTTCTGCTCTTAGACTTGCTTCGCCCTCTACCCTTCTTTGAGTTGTCTCTTCCTTCAGATCTTCCTCTTTGTTCTCCTTTGTCTTTTGCATAAAGACTTTCTGCAGACTGTCCTTTGTCCCTTGTTATGGCACCGTAGTCCAACTCCTTTCGGTATATCGATGCGATAACTTCATCCAGGACAAGAGTTGTTCTTCCCGAACTAAACTCAGAACATCACGGAGGTGATCAAACTGCCTTGGTAAAGACATGAGCAGAAGGATTGCTTGATCCTCATCTGAGATCTGAACATCTATGTTCTCTAGATCTGTAATGAGCTGGAGAAAATCATCCACGCTCTGCTCAATAGATGCTTTCTCAGGCATCCTGTAACCAAATAGTTTCTGTTTCAGGTGAAACCTATTTGGAAGGGCTTTAGCAAGATATAGCTTGTCCAAAGCTTGTATCATCCCCACAGCCGTCGTTTCTTTCCGGATCTTTCTCAATATCCTGTTCGTGACGCTGAGTACTATCAAGCTTCTAGCTTTCTTCATCTTTTCATCTAAAGCCTCCTCCTTTTCGTCTTCTTCTTTCCTTTTCTCAGGCGTCTCATCAGGGTCTCGCGTTCTGGCTGCTTTTCCGGACTCCACCAGAGCTTTACTTAGTCCCTTGAGATCGATCTGAGCTAGTAGCTTGTCCTTCCATAAAGCGTAATCACCATGTCCATCGAACTTCTCAAGCTCCACCTTTGTGGACGACATGATTCTTCTTTCAGTAAGAAAACCACTGAGAATCAGTACCAGTAACCTGTCTCTGATACCAATATGTGGAGAAAACCTGCAACTCCAAAGATGTCTCCTTGTGATTGCAACCAAGGTTTCACACACACACCAAGAGAAAAAACGATTCAGACACACACACACACGCTTTAGAACAGACGAGAAAACAGAGTAAGTAACGAAAAGAACACTGAGAGCACACAACCGATTGTTAACCCAGTTCACCTCTGTTAACAAAGAGGTTACGTCTGGGCCGGGATCTCACTCCCGGAATCCACTAGATCACAGAGGTTACAAAGATTAATCCCAAGTCCCTTTTACAAGATTCTTGGTTCCCCGTTCTAAGTAATACCCCTGTTTTCCAAGAACAATTATACAAGCTTATACTTTGATGAATTGTTCTCTCTATCACTCTCAACAACTCTCAGTAAAACAGTGCACAGCTATATATACAAAGGACCACGAGTAAACCTAGTTTCCTTGATGCTGTGATAAGCCGCCAACCTTGTACGGTAAGAGCACTCGACCTTATCTTCTCGTTATCAGATCCCGACAGAGAGCAGATTACTTTTGATTTTCAGTACCGGTACAAACGGCTACACAAAGTGGTCCAGCACCAATGACGTGTCCTCATATTTTGGCTCTATTGCTTTTCCCTCCAAAACTCCTCATTTGTTTGAACTTGCTTCATGATCTTCATTGATATACTTAACACAACCAATTTTATTTTTGTTGGTCTTATAGCTCTATTCGATTCTCAGAGAGCCTTTATGTGATATTACTCTATACTAGAAACGCTGCTAGCCCCGCGCATGCGCGGAATGTGTTCCGTTTGGTAATATTTTCTTTTAGTTGCCTCTCATATTTAGTTTAAGTTAAGAAGCAATGGTAAGAATATTGGAATATTTTATGTGTGCTTGTAAGTATTTTTTTAGTAATATGGTCACAATACGTTTGATATTTGTGAGAATTTAATTGTGCGCATTACGATTTAATCGAAAAAGTAAACATAATAAGTCGAACAAAGTGTTTATGGTTTGTACAAAAGTAAGGCATTACAAATTTTTTCATTCGTTCTTCTGCTCTTTTGTTCAACGCTTGTTGTTGTGTTAGAACGCTGTCCCTATGTAGATTGTGTAATATCTCTGTTAGTTTTATAATTATTTTGACTCGGGTTAGTAGATGATATGAATATTCCTTATGGAGGACATGTAATAGTCTCCTTTGTCACGTTTAATTTAAATGCAATCATAGTTTTTCAAAAAAAAAAAAACAGTTTGTGTAAGTGTAAACGTGGAAGTTAATCTTATATTTTGTAGCTGGCGGCATCCCAAAACAGTAACCGATCCGTATATGGCCCAATAGAAATTCAGATGGTGACAATTATTTCTGTGGTTAAGAACGGTGTCGTTTGGTATATCTAATATTGTTTAAGAATAGGATTCTTTATTTTCTGGTCTTGTAAAATATAATAACTCTTTCGTTTACATTTTTTAAGGTTTTATTTATATTTATATTTTCGAATGACTTCGCTTTTGGGAGAATGTAGAGAGTCATATTGATTGCACCATTAATACTGAGGGTTTTAATACTTTATTTTCTTTATATTATTCTGTTCTTTTACAATAGTTACTTATTTGTTAATTTAGTATGCAATAGGAATTACTTTTTTAATAATTTTCTTTCTGTAAAGTCTTATTCGAGTGGATTCCTCTGTAAATGTATACCAATCTTTGTTAATCTATCTCCCTTTAAGATTAGTGATATTCTAGTTTTTATATGGAAGTATATTGACTAATGCAATACATTTCTAAAATAGTCCTAATTCTCTTTTGTAATTGCTATTGGGTTTTACCCTTGCCTTGTTTCTTACGGATTACATTGTAGTTTTTAAAATATCCCTTCTGTTGAGTTTGTCATAGTTGCTGTATTATGTATGCCGTCTCCCTATTTTCAATCTCTCTGAATTATATATTGTTCAGTAGCACAAACATAAGTCCATTGATAAAGTGGTAAAGGAAGTGTTAGTAGCCTTGGTCAGTTCATTATTTAGTTATGCCTCTTCTTCTCCAATATATATACTTACCACTGAGAAAATCATACAAATAAAGTCCATAAAATTTTAACTCCAATGAATGTGTTTTTAAACACATAAATTTACCTAAATATGGTTTAAGTCAATTTCTGGAACTTTGCTTTTGACAAAGAATCTTTTTTTCCTCTGTTTTTCTTTTGCTTTTTATCCAAAAATACTGAGTTGAAGGCCATATGCTCTTTATTTTTTTATATACTTTATATATGTTCAATGATATTGTTATTTATTTTAAGTTTTGGGATTGGGGTGAATTATCCTATGTATTTTAGTCTTCACTTCTGCACAAAACAATGGTGGAAAAGAAAGTTCTGCTGCAAAAATCAGCAGAAAAATAATGATGACGAAGCTCAAAGTAAGGATAGAGTTTTAAAACCAAATCAATCAAACGTTTGGCAAAAGCGAATATAATATAATTTTCCTGATGGGGATGCCAAAAGTTCTTAAACCTCTGGACGTTTGCAGGAAAAAAAGGTGTTACTTACTCTGTACAATGGTGGAACATTCGTGTCGGATCAGTGTAAAAATGCACACAATATAACGGAAAGAATAACCCAGGAAGACCAAATATTTTCAGCTGAATCGTAACCTTGGCCACTAAGTACTTCAGGAGCAATGTAGTTTGGAGTTCCACGGCTTGTGGGCAGAAGTTCTACTCCCTGATTCAGAGTATATGACAAATGAAAGTAGTACGTAAAGAGAATTCAAATAAACAATGAGCATTGGCTCCTGAAGCGGAAATGTGAGAACTTACATGCTGACGCAATTCACTGAGTCTGAAATCCGAGACCTTCATTTTTTTTTCTAAGGAACCAGAAAAAAGGGATGCACTTTTAGGTGACGGTGGTAAACACCGTGATAGTAACAATGAGCAATAGCATCCAGTAGCTGTTGAAAGTATTTGCGAGGGTCGCCAAAGCGAATAACGCCACGAACATGGAAATCGACATAAACCCTTTTGTCGACCTGCAATAACCACACACACATTGTTACAACAATACCATAAGCTAATCAACGGTTGAAGGCACAAATAAGACACCATATTCTTGTTTGAACAGATACGCAACTCCAGTTCTCTTGTACTGAATAAGTGGCAAAATCATAACAGAAGAAAATTCTAACCGAAATCACCTGATATAGTCTGTAATCCAAATTGAAAGCAGAAACACATTGATATTGTATGTAAGGTAATCACTAATCACCTGCATCAAACCGGGTATCGATGGCTGTTGAAGAGAAAAATCACAGGCAGCTACAAAGAGAGAAAATAAAAAAATTAGCTACGTGTATATTTAAGTATATGACAGAGTTCATTTGTGTGTCCAAACTCCAAAGCATGACTCAGAAGAAGATTCCCAAAAAGGTTAAACCAAAAGACTTAGAACATACAAACTAAATGTGATTTTAAGGCATGCTAATTTACACTTACATTGTTGTGGACAATCTGATATATTGTAGAAGCGCAAAACCAACACTTGACCAATCTCATTTTGTCTCTTTCGCTACAAGAACACAAAGGAATCATAAAAAGGAGACCATCAGTCGAGGAATCAAACATCAAACTGAACCCACAAAATCAAACTGAACACAAAGCACATGATTGTACTTTAAATCGATTTCAGTATAACAAACATCAGTTACCCATAAGGCTGTTCAAATTTGTGTATTCATTTGAATCAACGGGCATGGAATCAAACCAACTAATACCTGTAGAAACCCATATGTATCAGCCCAGAGAGCTTGAAACTCTTTTCTAAGATCTGTAAGTTTCAAGCCGGCTCTGCTAGTCTCGTAACTTGTTGCTCTCCACCAGTCCTCCTGGTTTGGTTACGCCGCTAACTTCATACAGATAACACCCAAAGCGAAAAAGTACTATTCAGCAAAAAACTCAAACTAATTCAGTAGCTTATGATTTTGTAGCTTCTTAGAAGACGGATATGGGGACGAGATTTTGCGAAAGGGAGCCGTTAATTCATCGGATTTCAGAGAGAGATGGATCTTTTATATACAGCGGAACGGAATTGCTTCGTTTTTTCCAGATAGAGATGGATCTTTCATATTAGAATCGGAATTGTCGGGGGAAGGGAAAATAGCAGAGGCGGAGTTGATGGGCCGTTTTGGATCGTTTTTTTCCAGATAGGCGGAGTTGGGAGGAAGATGAAATTTGGTGAGTGAGGTTTGAGATTTTGCTTGCACATTTATAGGAGGTTCTCTTGAATGGTGAAGGAAAGCCATAGGTTGGACAGTAAAGAGGATTGAAAGAGGGGGAAGGACTTTAATGGAGTGGTAGAGGAAGAGGCGCGACTGTTACCGGCGTTACAGGGAGGTGAAGGAGGAAAGATTCGGCGACGGTTGCTAAACGTTTGCAGAAAAAAACGTGTTACTTACTCTGTACAATGGTGGAACATTCGTGTCGGATAAGTGTAAAAATGCACGCAATATAACGGAAAGAATAACCCCGGAAGACCAAATATTTTCTGCTGAACCATCGTAACCTTGGCCACTAAGTACTTCAGGCGCTCTATTTAACATCGAGGGCTGTGAAATTGAAGAGTCTCCCTTTACTGTGCTCTTAACGGAACCAATAAATTGATGGTAAGGTGGGACGACTGGGTTTGTAACGATCTTGTTACGAAACGGAAGACTCTGAAGATCACCGGAACGACGCTAGAAAGAAGAGGAAAGAAGAGGAAAGAAGACGGGGATTGAAAAATTTGGTCTTCACTGTGGGCCCAAATTGGACCCCTATCGTTTCTCACTGTTAGTG
The DNA here is from genome assembly GCA_010577795.1 of Isatis tinctoria. NCBI lineage: Eukaryota > Viridiplantae > Streptophyta > Magnoliopsida > Brassicales > Brassicaceae > Isatis > Isatis tinctoria. The sequence goes on along the minus strand of VHIU01000295.1, from coordinate 2,089 downwards.
GGCTCAAGATGTTGAGTTTAGTTTCTGGCCCAAACAAATTTACCCGAATTGTTTAGCTGAAAGGAAAGGTTTATATTGGTTAGTTGAAAGAATAGTTCTAATTGGCTCTCAATTAATTAGGTGGCATGCTGAGCTGGGATTCTATCCCTTTTATATATATGTGATGTGAATTCGATACTACTGTAATTTACTATGCATTTACAGTATTTTCTATGGCTAAAAACTGGTTTAAGACGAGTTAAGTCAAAAATTTCCTTTCAGTTTGTTACTAACCTATCTTTTTTTTTTCTCCTTGTGTGGTTCATGTGCAAGACCAGAAACCAAGTTCCGGTACAAAAGTATCGGGATGGATTGATAAATATTAATGAACTTGTGATCATTGCTAGTTTTTTTTTTTTTTTTTACACTGAAAGTCTGAAAGATTCCATTTCATATCAGAAGACCAAGTAATGACTGAGAAAAGTGATATCTATAGCTTGGAATTGTACTATTGGAAATCATTACAAACCGTCGTATAATTGATCAATCCCGTGAAAAACCTCATACAGTTGAATCGTGGGGGATATTATAAGAAAGGGAGATATTGGAAATATTATAATATGTTCAGTCTCTACCAAGATTACGATATTGGTTCAGTCTGGAAGGCTATTGAGCAAGCAATGTCTTTCTTCTGCAAGAAAGCCAAGCATGTCCCAAGTTGTTAGCGATCTTAAAGAGTGTCTAATTTACGAAAACTCAAGGACATGGGAGAATGGAGAAATGAACTCAATGAGTTCTATCGAACTCAGCGTGGCTATTGATACCCAGGTGATCCCTAAATCCCGCTAGTTTGTCAAAAATAACATCATATTGTTGGACATTGACGAATCTTTAATTATGCATCTCAAGGGTTTACAACCAATTGATTATTGGCTTTAATGCGATATTAAGATCACTTTGTTGTACTTTGATGTAGGTTGTTTGTGTAAAACTTTTGTTTAGTCCATTGTACGGTGAATGTACTATTATTTGTAGAATCAGCCATTAAATGGGATCTTTACTATGAGACTAGTATTAATACAACAAATGAGGTGCTATTTTTCACGGTGCATGTGGATATAAAATTGAAAAGTAAGAACTCAGTGCTCTTCGTGTTTTTTTTTTCTTCCTTTTTAAATTCTTTCGTTCCATTTTTTTGGAAACAAGATGTATAATTGCAAAAGCTCGTGATAGTTTCTTCTTGCGCAAGAATGAGAAGGAAAAAAAACTTGAAATAAAAGTTTCTTCCCCAGAAAGTAATAGAAATTAATGAAGAACAAAATAAAAAGAGAAAGCTAGGAGAAAATGTCATTGAACTGATTCTGGGATGTCTTACAAATGATCACGACTCTCCTATTTATAAAACACACACACACATATAAGATTCAAAGATAAAAAGACCACAACATTAACTCCATACTTTGTCTTCCACTTTCTTCCATAGTTTTTTACGTCATTTCAATGATTACTAGGGATAGTGAGCGCTACGCGGGATTGTGTATACCAAATTTTAACTATGTTTTACTTTTTATGTTTCTCATGGTTGTGTAGATTCTTGAAATTTTAAGAATATACAGATGATCACATGCAGGAGGGAGTATCAACAAAATACAGATGATCACATCACTACAAGAAAACGTTGAAATTCCGAGGAAATTCCGAGGGAAAATGATTTCCTCGGAACATTCCGACGAAAAACCGAGGAAACTCCGAGAAGAGGGTTTTCCTCGGAATTTTGTCGGAAATTTCCGAGGACATCATGTTTCCTCGGAATTTTCCGAGGAATTTCGAGGAAACGAAGTCCGTGGGAAATTTCCGACGGAAAATTGTAAAATACCGAGGAAAGTTTGGAGCCGTTAGAGACCCGTTTGGAGAGCCGTTGGGTGATTTCAAGAATTCCGAGGAAATTCCGAGGAATCGTCGGTATTTCCTCAGAATTTCCTCAGTATGTCGGAGCCGTTAGAGACCCGTTGGGGGAGCCATTGTGGGATTTCAATAATTCCGAGGAAATACCGAGGAACGGTGGTTTGTCCTCGGAATTTCCTTGGAATTTCGTCAGTATTGTCGGCAG
>VHIU01000179.1:0-52508 GCA_010577795.1 Isatis tinctoria | reverse complement strand
AGTTGATTTAGGATTATTTTATCCGAGAAACCCCGAGATTGGTTTGGTTGGTTTTGCAGATGCAGGATATTTATCAGATCCGCACAAAGCTCGATCGCAGACTGGATAAGTCTTCACAGTTGGCGGAACTGCTATCTCCTGACGTTCCCAAAAACAGACATTGGTTGCAACTTCTTCAAATCATGCAGAAATCATTGCACTTCACGAAGCATGTAGGGAATGTGTGTGGCTCAGGTCAATGACTCATCACATACAAGTATCAAGTGGAATTCTCACGAAGAAAGAACCCACAAAAGTGTTTGAAGATAATTCTGCATGCATTTCCCAAATTAAGGAAGATTATATCAAGAGCGACAGGACGAAGCATATCCCTCCAAAATTTTTCTCTTACATCCGAGAACTCGAGAAGAATCAAGAAGTGGATATTCAATATGTTCGTTCAAGTGACAATGTAGCCGATTTATTCACGAAAGCGCTTCCGACAACTACATTCAGAAAACACGTTCATAGTATCGGAATGCGTCATCTAAAGGACTTATAGATATCCTTTCCAGGGGGAGCTTTACTGCACTCTTTTTTCCTTGTTATGGTTTTTATCCCAAATGGGTTTTTCTATAATAAGGTTTTTAACGAGGCAGTACGTAATACAAAATGGATAATCAAGGGGGAGTGTTGAAAAAGTAAACACATGCAAAATGTGTTATGTTAGGTAGATGATTATCCATAATTTATTATTAATCTTGTAAAATATTTTCACCTACCAACTTACTACTCCTCTATATAAAGGAGGGTTTTTGTGCTTTGAGAAATACAAGAGATGAAACAAAAACAAGAAATAAGAAGAAAGAAGTAAATTCATTTTTGTTCTCTCCTCTCTCCCACCAAAAACACATTTTTTTTTTTTGTCAAAACCAACAACACCACATCAAAGCTGTTTTTGCTTCCATTTATTATTTCTTACGAATAGAAAATATATATAGTAAACACTTCACCATAAATAATTCATAATTCACAACATGAAATTCATAAGCACAAGCCACACTGCCTTTTAAAGATCTATACCTTTTTGAAAATATGCGAGTTTTATAGACAACTTTTTTTAATAAAAATATTTTGTAATTTCGCTGAAAGCAAAACAAAAAAGTGGTTTCACAAAAAAAATAAGAATCATCCAATCTTTTAGCAAACCTATTGTTTCTTTTAAAGAATATTTTTGTTCAAAAACTTCTATGTGTACTTTGTTAAAAATTTAGATGATTATCTTTTTATTCAATACCAGTAGTTAAGAAATAAGAAATTTTCTAGACTAAATATCAAGTTATTTTCCTTTTTTAGATTTTTTTTTATTAGCTTAGTTATTTTGACATTAGTTTTCTATGTGATCTTGATATATATGATTCTTTGTATGTTTTGACATATTGTAAGACAAAAAAAATTCTTAATCGATTTTGATTTTAATTTTTAAAAAGTTAGTGATTTTTGTTAAATACTTTTTCGTTTACTAACTTTATTTTTTATATTGATTTCTATTTTATCTTGACAGATACGATTTTTGAAAGCTTTACATCTTTAGAAGAAAAAAAATCTTTTTTTGTTAGTTAAATTTTTTAAAATTCATTTTTCAAAGAATTATCATGTCAATTTAATTTATTTTTAGAGTTTTCTATTTTTATTTTATGACTTTATTCTCCTTTTTTTGTGGATGACTTTATTCTTATGCTAATTTTTAAAACAGTTAACTTAGGAAATGTTAGGAAATTTATCAATCTTTTTTGTTAGAATGTTCACCTAGTTTATCAATCTTTTATTGTTAGGAAATGTAATTACTTTACAACTCTGTTCCTCTATCCATTCGAAGTCTGATCACATTTTGATATTTTTAACACATCTATCATGATGTTTTTCATTTATAAAATCTTGATGTTTCACATTGATAAAATTTTACTGAACTTAGACGTTTTTTATTTTAAATTCTGAAATTTTCACAAAACGTCAAGTTATTGAAATTGCTAAACTATTTTACATATTTTATTATTTTTATTATTTTTATATTAATATATATATTTAAAATAATTTTTTTTAATTCAACTAAACCAGGTTGAATCGTAATCCAAAGATATATCCGATTCAACGTTTGATTCAGGAACCTCAATCATACTATAGGATGCAAAATCTCAATATTAAAGCTTTAGATGTTACTTTAATAAGGGTTACAGATGTCTTGTTACATGAAAAGAGAGTTAGTTTAAAACAAAATAAAAAATAGATCTAGTTGTTTGCCAATAAATATTGATGAGACTTTTTGGATAGTACTTCAAAAAACTCCTTCAATTAAGACTTAAGACCAAACTTATATGAACCAAACCAATTTGAAGTAAGCTATATCCAAAAAATGAAAACTGAAACCAAATTTAGATCAAACAGAAAAATAAAATAAAAACCAACTTAAACTGTTTTTTTGTTTGTATGAACATAACATAAACTTTAACATACATGAATATGCAGTCGTGGAAACTGGATATGTTGCATAATACTTTTCCTCCACAAAATGTCGCAATTATCATCTCGATAAGACCATGGGCAAATCTTATGGATGATTATAATGTGTGTGTGGGGCTTACACTAAGAGTGGGATGTACACGGTACAGAGACGTTATAGATTGTTATCACAATAAGCTCATAATCCTGAGGAAAGAGATAATTTACAAATCAGTAAACGAAGTTGGAATTTATGACCGAGATATCAAAATTTATTTTGTAAAAAGGTTTGTTCCATATTTAAAAGATATGGTTTTCAATTTCAACATGTGATACTTTTCTTTTTCCAAAATAGTTTGAAAAGTCTCTTAAAAGTTGAGAATTTGGGACATACAACAGCTAACAGATGAAAACCAATGATTAATGCGAGGCTGATGACGTTTATGAGATGACGCAAGCATTGGGATTTTCCTTCGGACAGTTTTTTCTTTATCAAGAGATGACGCAAGCATTGGGATATTCCTCGTCACATCCATTGAAATGATGATGATGATAATAAGGTGGAGGATATGAAGGGATATTATAACAGATCGGTATTGGTGGTTCCGGTTTAGGCTTCGGTTCAGGCTTTGGTTCTGGCTTTGGTTCAGGCTTCTTCTCCGGTTCTTTAGCCGGTCCAACCGTGATAATCGTGGTATAACATATCTTCTTCAGTTTCTTCACAATCTTAAAGGCATCAATCTCTCCGGTCACAGTAAGTTTATCTTCCTTCACGTCCACCGAATTAACTCCTTAATTACAAATCCAAAAAAAAAAAATTGAGACTTAAAAGTAACATAAGCCATAAATTAACCATTAGTTGTTGAATGTTCGTGGTACCTGAGAGACAACAGACAGTCGACATAGCTTTTTGTTTGGTTCTTTCACAGTGAAGATCCAACTTCAGTACAGCTTTCTGCAAATGAAAATGTTAAACATACTTTATATAGTTTCCACTTGAGAAAAGATATGAGGAAAACGAAAAGAAGCGAACCTGCATCTTTTCTTCAATTAGTGCTTAGAAAATAAGTGGTGATGCTAATGAGCTTTGAAATGACTCCTTTATATAAGAAATTGTGAGTTGTCGCAGTCAGTTACATTTGATTTTTCAACAAAAACTGAGGTAACAAAGTGGTGATGGTCTAGTGGTTTTTATTTTTGGAGGACTTGCCTAATTAGTCTATGTCATATATCGATTTTTTTTGTGTGTGTAAAATTATCTAAATATTTTCTCATTTTGCCATATGAAGATGGAATATGTCTCATTACAAAATCCGGGACCAGATTAGCCTTTCGTATTGTCCTCCTAAGAGGATTAGTATATACCCTCTCGGTCATTAGAAAAACAGAGATTTAATTGGATTTATGCAGAAAAGAGAAGGAATAGACACACCAATTTTTCCTCTTATTAATTTACTACAGGGTAAAAATAATAAACTAAGTTATAAATGTCTTGCAACTATTTTTATTTTGTAACTTTTCCACGTATATATGCAATAATAAACTATAAAAGTTTTTTTTAAATCTATTTAAAATATAAAATCAAAACGATAAAGCCTTACAACCCCATTTATCTTATAAACCTAAGCCTTATAAAATCTCATAAAAATTAGAACTATTAAGCTTCATAAAAATGTTTATAAAACCTTATACAAGACATACAACTATTCATAGAGCTTTATAAAAATATTTATAAAGTCTTACAAAACCATTCTTAGGCTTAGAACATTCAAAGCTTTTATTGATGTTGTATTTTATTGATGTTGTATGATACCTTTTTTCCACGTAGCAAGTGAAAACAAAATGGCAAGTCGATGGGTCTGGATTCACTTTTTCTCGGTGCATTTGCTCCACTATGTACTCAATCACATCAATCATTCCCTGTGGAGAGAAGTTATGTGTATGGTAAAGCAGTTTATTCGCTTCCAAAATTTCAGCGGTTATTTACAAACAAATATTTAGGACAATGATCTCATATATCCCTTTAGATGATAATAAGAGCTCATATATCCCTCACCGATGAAAAGACAAAATTACCCTTAATGAAGGGTAATTTTCGGGTGTCAAAGGTTAAATATAATTAAACATGTAAGAGTTCAACGAAAAACACGGTAGTTCAGTGGTAGCGCGCTCCACGCGCACAGGCGCGTGCCCAAGGTTCGAATTCCCTTACGCGTGGTAATACTGGGTAATACCGGTAATACTGGTAATACTGTGGTGGATACTATTAGTAATACTGGTAATACTAGTAATACTGGGTAATACTAGGGTGGGTAACACTGGTAATACTGGGATGGGTAACACTGGTAATACTGGGTGGGTAACACTGGTAATACTCGGGTGGGTAATACTGGTGGTACCGGGGTAATACTGGGTGGGTAACACTGGTGGTACCGGGGTAATACTGGGTGGGTAACACTGATAGTACTGGGGTAATACTCGGGTGGGTAATACTAGTGTAATACTGGTAGGTACAACTAGGGCGTCCACTTTTCATTTAAAGTTGTTAGAGGGGTAGTTTCGTCCTTTCATTAAATTGAGGGACATACAGATTAATGAGGGATATGACTGATTCATATTTCGCGTAGAGGGACTTTCCAGCCATTGATCCAAATATTTACCTTCTCAAATGCTTTACGCAAAATGGTGTTGTTTTTTTTTTTGAACGGCAAAATGGTGTTGTATGATAAGATATCCAGATGTATCTCTTCCGATGCAGCTTGGTCCAAGAGATTGAGTGCCTCCTCGAAATTCCCATCATTCAACAAAATCTGATAGGAAATACAAAGCTTTAGTTAGTAGAACCGCCTGCAGGCCAAGAGTCACTGTATAAAAAAACAGAGATATGGACAGCGACAAGCAGCCAAATTCAACTGAAAATGGTGGATTTTATTTGGTTACGTAAAGATTGGTTTTATAAAACATTTATAAAGCTTTATAGAACTTGGTTTTCTATGAATTAAGTCCCAAATTAGAAGATCTGATATTAGATCCCAAAGTTGGTTTTTGGTGTCCAACAACACAATCTCTTCTTCCTCTCGATATTACTTCGTCATACCTGGGTTGATCAAATGTAGATTAGATTACCAAATCTGTATACGCTTCATAAAGCTTTATAAAAATCAGAACCAATTACAAAACTTCATATTCTTCACAAAACTTCATCTTCTTCACAAAAACAACAATTTTCTTAGAAATTACAATTTCCTAGAAATCACAAATAAAATTGACTTAAGTCGAGTCTAGACTACCAAAATCAGAAGCTAAGTTTGACAAATTCTATCCCAAATCAGAATCCCAGGTAAAATCAAGATAATTATCCAATTGCCCAATTGAAAACTCATCCCAAGAGCTCTCACAAATTCCTCCATATGTATCAGTGAAACTAAATTGCTATTTGTCGAGATGTCTCACAAGTTTCACCGGAAGTTCTAAGTCGGTGAGTCTGTCAAAAGATTAGTTCACCGGAGAGATTAGGTCGTCGGTGGCAGAAAGTAGAGGTGAGAGAAGAAGAATAAGATGAAGACGTCGTAGATGGGGTGTATTCAATCTTGTATTTGAAGAGATTTGAGATGACTTGAGTTTTGAGATGATTTTTGGTGAATTAGGGTAGTTGAAATGATTTTAATCAAAAAACTCTACAATCCCATCTAAAACCATGGAACTTGGATTTTAATATTTTTAACTAAGCAATTGTACCAAAACACTTTCAAATCCCAACAAATTTCCTGAAATTCATCACTTAAAATATTTCAAATAACAGTGGATTTGAGGGTACATTTTAAAATCATAAGTTCAATAACACTGGATTTTTAAATGGTTTTTAAAATTCATGTTTGAATAACAGTGAATTTATGATTTTAAAACAAATCACCTCAAATCCTTAGGTGAATACACCCCCTGGTTTTTTTCATTAATTAGATTTGTGATTTTTTATTAGATTCATTAATGGTACAATAAACTTTTGGTCCATTAAAAACAAGTGTATTCTTGCATATTTTTTAAGTGAATATATTTATGAAAAGTGATACTTGAAAAGTGGTATTTCTTACAATTTCTATTGAAAAAATGAAAAACATATCATATTTGGTACAATTAGACAGAAAACAGAACATGACGCGTTTGTTTACGGTGGAATTAAAATACAGGGATGATATTCCTTTTTTACATAATCGTTGATATGTAAATCAAACCAAAGACCGTAAATCCACGTAACCATAAGTGTGAAAAAGTAATTAAACTCTACAAATCGAATTGTCTTTTATCAGCGCGATCTGCTACCTTAGATCAAAAAACCAAAAGTCTAAAAATATTAATGAATCATATTTTGAGAATTTCACAAGGCTTCACCGTTGTTACCTTCGATAAAGTTTATAACCATCTTCGCCAAACAGATTGAGCTCAATTGTAAATCTCCCGAGTTACCTCTTAAAAGAGATTTTGTATAATGGTTAAACCTAAAACGTTTCAGCCTCAATTTTGGCATTTTGCCTTATTGTTTCCGAGACAAGTTGCTCGTCTACATCATACTCGATTGGTTGGATTCATATGAATTAGTCTAAGGTGGAGTTAATCTTGGGAATAAACATAGGAAACTACAAGTACACAAAACCACCTTTTGTTGTAAAAATAAGACGTTAATGGGTGAATGATGATCATAAAGATTGAAGACTTTACATTTTCCAATTGCTAATTTTTTTTTTTTTGGACATGTGTTACTCTTTGTTATGCTGACATGACACACAGATATATAAAGTTATTTAACTACTATAGTTGGAAAAATGTCTTGTTACATGGAAAAAGAGTTACTTTAAAAGAAAAAAAAAAAGACAGATCTAGTTGTTCGTAAAAAAAAAATATTAGTGCAACATTACCACTTCAAAAAACTCTTGCGATGATTTAAATGCAACGATTATGGGCATGGATAGGAAAATTGTATAAGCCAATGATTGCGATATTAAGGTATTTGTATGCAGTGGTTGAAAACGAATATGTTTACGGAATATTTATGACTATTAATCTGTCTTACAAATATAATAACGAGTAAATAATAACTTATCAATATAAATATATTATATAATTATAATAGTATAAAATTTAAAATTTTATAATAAAATGAAAACTCTGAATCAATTTAATTAATAATGATAAACTATGTGTACATTATTAATATTTTTAATTTAAATGAAAGTTATGATTTAAATGGAAAAAATTGCTGAGAATTTCTTTTTTTATGGAGAATACTATTAAATTATATATATATATATATTATTATTCAAGAGATATGACGCAAGCATTAAAATTTTACTTGTCAGATGCGTTGAAATGATGATAATAGTAAGGTGAAGGACATGAAGGGATATAATGACAAAGCACTTGTGGTGGTTCCGGTTCAGGCTTCTTCTTCTCCGGTTCTTTAGCCGGCCCAACCGTGATAATCTCGGTATAACATATCTTCCTCAATTTCTTCACAATCTGAAAGACATCAATCTCTCCGGTCACCGTTAGTTTATCTTCCTTCACTTCCACCGAATTAACCCCTTAATTACAAATGAAAAATACTCAAGACTTAAATCAATTATTTGGGAGGAATTTGAGACTTAAAAGTAAAATAAGCCATAAATTAATCATTGTTGAATGTTGGTGTTACCTGAGAGACAACAGACAGTCTTCATAGCTTTTTGTTTGGTTCTTTCACAGTGAAAATCCAATTTCAGTACAGCTTTCTATCACGAAAACGTTAAACCATCATCAACAGTTAATTATGAATTTATGATAGTATAATGACGTTGGATATATTGGTAGTAATATATACATGTAATCAACATACTTTACAAGCTTCCAGTTGAGAAAATATATTAGGAAAAGATTAAGAAGCGAACCTGCATTTTTTCTTCAACTAAAAATAAGTCGTGATGCTAATGACCTTTGGAATGTCTCCTTTATATAAGCAGTTGTGAGTCTTGCAACTTACATCGCGGGCAACTATATTTTATCTTTAAGAAAACACGGAAATATAATTGCATTCATGCAGAAAAAGACAAGGATAATTTAGAAACATTAATTTTCTTTTTTATTACTTGGAGAATTATAAATGTCTTGCAACTGTTTTTTATTTTGTAACTTCTTCACGTAGTATAATGCAATAATAACGATTATAATTTTTTAATATAGTGTTTAAATAACATGAATTTGCTTCGATTGGTGATAGAATAATGAAAAAATGAATACAATTTTATTTGATGAAATAGTTTTTTTTTAAAATGAATTTCTTTTTGTTCCTTGTAAAATTTAGGAAGGCAAATATTTCTTTCTTCATTCTTTAATATATGATGAAAAAGGAAGAATTGTGTAGAATCTATGTATCAATATTTTTTTAAAAAGATTCTCTAAAATGGTAAATTATTTGAAGAACAAAAAAAATCATTTCCTTTTAATTAGTATAAAATTTCAGGAAGAAAAAATTCACCCTATGTTTTTTCCCTAAAATGTGGTCACCAATTGAAACTTCATCTTTTCAATATATGACTTTTATTGAATAACTTTTGGCCAAACTATAAAATGATCTGCCGAATTATGTCCAAATGGTATCAGCAATGAACTAGCACTCTTTTCAAAACTTGCAACTATGAAGTATATACTTCTTCTTTTTCTTTTGGTCACACTAAGTATATACTACAAAGATGATTAATTTTATCAAAAAGAAAAGTTAGTTTGAAAACTAAATAAAGCTTATTGACATAAAATGACGGATGTATTTTTTCGAAATTCAAGACCAGCGAAAAATTGGACCAAGAAAGCGAGATTAGAGTTGAATCAACCAATATAGACAAATCGAGAAGCTTGCAGCGACGACTAAATACCATCAAGTCTTCAAGTGTAGGAATAGTTATGAACCATGTGTTACGTTTTCGACTTCCTAATTTCCAGGCAAATACCAAGTCAGTATGTTTTTGTCGTGTTGCCTTGATAAAGATCCGGTCGGATTCTTTTAAGACAATGACTAAACCAAATCGTTGATACGAATTAGACAGTATCGATGTGAGAATAACTTATTTGTTTTGGCTCTTAGTTTCAGTTTGAATAAAACGATAGGCCAAAGTATTCAGACATGAAGTTTGACCTGGAAGACAAGTTAGATGTCCATTGTTTTCCTCAATTTCCCACCGCATCTGGTGTTTGTTGATTGTTCTCCATCATCATCATCATTGACTTAATCATGTATTTCTCATTTATGATCAAATCTTGTAGCTCTTGTATATCTAGATTTCTAACTCACACCATATCAACATAACACAATTACAATTCATTCTTCTTTCTTATATTTGTTACCCGTTCAGGGAAATAAAAAACGAAGTTAATTTGAAAAGGTGCTGATCGGTTTTGTTTGGGCAGGCCTAACACATGTCATCTGAATTGATATCCATACATTGATAAAGATTCTGAAACATATTGCAATTGTACACAACTTGAGACATAACAGTTATCGCAACGAATATTGAGCAGCATTTGACTGCGCTAGTTCAAGAATCAAGAATCAAGAATCATTTCGCAAAATTTACTCGTTTTTTCCACCCAAAAAGAAAAACATTCCTTTCTTGTTTGAACTTCGAACTCAGACACCATTGTCACTACTCATATAGAAACCCATCGCTTGTTTCAAACTGTGAATTGTCGCTTCGGCTATCTCAGTGGCTCTGTCCGCACCTTCTGACAACACTTTGTCCAAATACGCTGACTCCACTGTTATCTCCTGATAACGGACCTGCACAAGAAAACATATAGGAAACCAAAATAACACATTACGCGAATGAAATGCCTACCTAACCGTGAAAACAAACATCTCGATTTTCACGTTTTAAGATATGATGAGATGAAATGGTACAAACTGGAAGGTATGGGATTGAGTTCTTAAAAAAATTGACTTGGCAGACCTGGATTGGACACAGATGCTCGATCACAGCATCCGTGAGGAGAGGCTTAAATGTGCCCCAGCTCATATCTTTGCACTCCTCCATCACTTCCTGCAACCGTTATAAACATGTTCACGGATTAATAGGGTACATCACTTCTTGCCCTTGTTTTACATCTTTTAAGTGATTATTGTGACCAAAAGAGTAAGTAACATGTGGAAAAAAGCATCTATGTGACCCGAATCATTTAAGAGTCAAACTCATTATTTCTTTCTTCATACCTCTTTTGTCTTGCCTGAAACAATCTGATATACGGAGAGGAGATTGTTGCATTCAGGTCTCTCGGCATTGTCAAATTCAAGGCTGTTCGAACAACATGAAGCAGGAACTTTTAAATTTAGATATCTCGATTTTAAAGCTAAAGTAGTAAATAAGAAAGAGAAAACAAACTTAATTAGCACTCACCCTGCAAATGAGTCTGTCTTGCACCGTTTTATCTTATCTGCAATCAACTACACAATTTTCGAAATGGATTAGTAGCAGACGAACTTCACATACAACCAAAAGCATTGCAAACCAACGGCGAGTTCATTTTACTTACATCTTTTGAGTCAAGGAGATTGATCCGGGACTGATCAGAAGGTGCAGACTTGGACATCTACAAGATTACAAGACAGTAAGACCTCAGCAACATGTAAGAGATTGTTCTAAATTATCTGACGACAACAATAAGCATGCTAAAAAAATTGGATCTTCTGGAAAGTCGACAAAACTCTATCCGGACCACATTTAGGGAGGCAAATCTTAGAAGTGTTAAATCCTTACAAGTTAGCTAGAAGCTGAAAGCAAACAGACTACCTCTTAGCAAAAGTCTCTTCCATGTTAAAGAATACGAAGAGTTAACCTCAACACCTTTCTAATAGGAATTGTGAAAGCTATTCCGTCTCCTTTGAAATTTGATTTATTTAGCACTAAGACCAATAGTGACACAACAGCTGAATGCAGAAGGAAAATAAATGACATCAAAAACTTTAGATTAGATGTAAATGAAAACGTTCTACCTTGGAACGACCATCTGTAAGAGACATAACTCGGGCTCCAACTTGTGGTATGAGTGGTTCTGGTATCTACAAATAGGAATAAATTTTGAAAAGCGATTAACCATCTGTGATAAACCTATAAAGCCACACAATGAGGATAGACAAAGAATTAGCAAATTCTCACCTTAAAGATCGAACCACCACGCCTGGAAATGAAAATCACCAATGTTATACGGACGAGTGGATACAAAAGATGGGAAAACAAGCCATTAAGAAACATGAAAGGCATAGATGATAAGCACTTGTTTGAACGATATACTTAATATACTAAATGCACAAAGCAAAATTTCTATACCCTCCAAGCTTCTTCCACTTCCGTCCACCATATAAATTATTCACACGCTGTGCCAGGTCGCGGGCGAGTTCTAGGTGCTGCTTCTGGTCCTCACCGACAGGGACAAAATCCGACTGCAAAGTCATGTTGCAGAGGATAAGAATCACGCAATTCAGCGAAACGGTCATCTTACATGCACTTCTTTAAGAGGACAAATGAATAATCTTAAAGACAGTTGGCCGAGGAGATCTTGCATGCACCTATAGGCTATAGCTACTAAAAGTTTGTTAATTTATCAGTGTTCCTTTCTTCATTTCACTAATTTCAGATGACACTCGACTATTCTAAAGCATCACCTTATACAAGAGGATATCAGCAGCCATCAGAACTGGATAAGTTAACAAAGAGACAGAAGCATTCTCACCCCCCTGCCAAGGAAAAGGACCAAACTGGAATCAGTAAACAGAATCATGTATGTACACAATCACATAATATGCTGTTCTGATGCCCAATACATTAAAAGATTACATATGTTCTCTCGCTAATACCACCAAGAAATCAGCACGAACCTCAAAAATGTTATGCCTTTTATTAACACCAAAGTAGGATTTGATATATAGGTACATCTCTCTTATATGTATTTGAATAACATAACAATGAAAGAAAAAAATGTGGCACAACTGAGACTACAAAACATATATACGCACCTCCTTGCGTGATTTCTCTTTGAACTGAGTCATTTTCTGTAGCCAACCAATAGGTGTGGATGAACTCAAAAGCCACATTAATTCCACATGAGCGCGGACATGAGATTGCACAAATACCGAAGCCTGCAAGGTCGCTCTTTGGATTAGTTATTGCAGATCACAAGCGAATGCTTGCACATAAGAGTTAAATCGAAAACAAACCTTAGAAATGTCTACACCACATGCTAGATAGAGCGCTGCAGTATCCCTAGTTGCCTTTCTTAGTTCTTGCGTGTCATATGGTAGTGTTATCTACATAGGTCCAGACAGATATATAAATACTCAGAGAGAGAGAGAGAGAGACAAGAAAAGTATCACCTAAACTTAGCTTCTGAAAGGTAGATGATACATACCGCATGAAGGTCAACGATAAAAAAGAGTGTTTCGTATGTATCCTGCAGATATATAAACACAGAAAGCCTGAAAAACAAAAGAGAGATAAAATATTGTAGGAACCAGAAAAGATGAATCCTTTCTCTAAAAGCCTTGAACTTTACAACAAAGCTGATGAATTCTAGTAAAAGTCTAATGCTTATAGATTGACTATACATTAACAGCATACCTAACAAGGGAAGTCAAAGTGGAACTACCTAAGGATAAAGGCAATGAAAGAAGATGCATTTCTTCGAGATCATAAAAGAATGGGAAGACAAAGAAAGAGAACCTGAAGAGCGACCCAATTTTTGATTGCGCCGAGGTAGTTTCCAAGGTGAATTGATCCTGTAGGCTGGACTCCAGAGACCACACGTTTCCTGCCATCAGAAGAATAAACGAAATTCTAGAGAGAATGCAACCAACAAGAAGAAGCAGCGAAAGACGAGAACTTTACTTTACAGAAGGCGAAGGAGAAGTCTCGTCGGAGCAGCAGCAACGGAATCTTTGCCCGGTCAGCGGAAGAGGAAGAGGGTTTGGGTGTCTGAGAAATCTGGTGCCGTAACCGAGACGAGAGAACCTGAAGCAGCAGAATCAGAAGGGAATCGATGTGCATTTGAAGAGGAGGCGAGGAAGAGAGAAGAGTGAGGGTAAGTAACCTGGAGGAAGAGAGGATGAGGGAGTGAGATAGAGTCGCGTGCGCCATTCTTGTCTTCTCTCACTTTCTGATGTTCACGCGGCACAACAGACTCAAAACCACAATCGCGAGCTCTCCAAGCAAAATCGTAATTTTCAGTGAGACTTTTGATTGTTTAACCAATTCTATCGTTGAATGCTAAGCCGGACAAAATTTTCTAACCGAACCAAAATTCTCAAATCTGTAATAAAATTTCTCAATTTGAAGTTTTCCTTCTTTATAAAAATAAAAACTTTGAAATACAAAAGAAAAATCTACTGAATTGCTGGAACCGAAATTGAACTGAAGCTAAATTTAAGAAACCACATTTCAAAGAGGATGCTGAATTCAATCTTCATTTTCATTTGGTATAAGCTGACCATACAAGACAGTTTACAAGTATAAAAGACGCAGGAAACGAGAGAACGAAGTGTTTCATACATGTAAGCAAGATGATTGTTAAATTCTCGCAAATTCATTTACTTGCATGTCTTTCATTTGTTTGTGAATCTGCGAGAGAAGCAAGAAAAACTCGAGACGACTTACCAACAAAAAACAAAACAAAAAACTCGAGACAAATTAAGCTGCTGTAAATATTATAAAAACGTCACTTATGAATGTCATGAGCTTGTGTAACACAAGTTGTGTTTATTATCACCACAACTTGGAAGGCAAACAAAAACATTAGAAAGGCAATATTTAATAAATAACACAACAAATAAGAACACAAAAGTCATTTCTAGAAAATGAGATGAATTTTTGTCGTCCAGATCACACGGTAGTACATGGACTCAAAACGTTTTATAATGAAATATTTGATACCCTTGAAATTTGATCATTTAGTTACCGTTCTTCCCTTTCTTTGCAGCTGCTTCCTTTTTTCGTTTTTCTTCCCTACGGGTCTCTTGGGTTGATGCACTAGCTTCTCCGGTTCGTTGTGTGTGCGTGGATCCACTGGCTTCTCCGGTTCGTAGTGTGTGCGTGTATCCACTGGCTACTCCGGTTCGTATGGTGTTCCACAAACTTCCTGTGTTGCCTGTCGCTGTTGAGCCTTGTGTCGTTCCTCCTTCTGCATATCAGACGGTTAAAACAAATCTTAAGGCTAATCAACAAAAACAATACCACAACAGAAGAAGAAGGCAATCCTTATTTTAGAATATGGATGATATTCTACTCCAGAACATAGTTGTCCATGGAGCTTGAACCGGTCACCACCATAAATTAATAGAATCAAATAAACTAGAGAAAAAAAATTATGATGTGTATTCACAAGCACCTGACTTCTTTGCTAAACCATGTTTCCTCATATGCTCCTGCATCATCTTCTTTTGATTCATGTCTTCTTTCTTCATCCATTCATTGCGGAGACGGTCTTCTTCTTGCCATTTTTTTCTCTCAAAATAGTTCTTTACACCATCAACGATGCCTCGTTTCTCCCGTGGGTAAAGTTCTTCCTCACCAAAACGTCTCTTTGGGTCACCTCCTCCTCCCTTCTTAGGTTGTGGCTTTGCCTTCATCTCTTTTTCGATAAGTCCAAGAGCACCCACACCGATATCTATCGCCTTCTCAGCGGCACCCACAGCTACACCTTTTGCCTGCTCCCACAGTCCATATCCTAATCCTGTCCATGTTGAGCTGCTGGCATCATCATTGGACGGCTTACCAAACACTTCTTCTCTGTTAATAGGTCGTTTGCCTTCATCTTGTTGTTGTTGGAGCTTGACTTCTGGCTCCGTTACACCATCTGGTCTAATCTTGATTGGCTCAACAGATTCATCTATCTTCATTAGTTCCCTTGTCAATTCAAACGTACTAAATTCTCCACTCACCTCTAGCTGACCTTCTCCTTCAACGTCTACCACCTTAGTAACTCCTAACATTTTTTAATTTGCTAAGCAAATGTAAAAAAATTATTCAACTCTAAAAATTGTTTTTTACTAAGAATTTGTAGTTTTAGAGTTACGTGAATTTGTGTTATAATAAGAGCCAAACTGATGATTATTGCTTAATTTTTTTAAAAGGCCTAAATAGAATAAACTTCCTTTTCTGTATGTAAATTACTGAATATCATGCCATCATCTTTGGTTTAATATAATCATAGATTAGTGTTGGACTGTTGGTGTACCTGGAAACTCCCTGGCAACTTCCTTGGCTATCTGTTTGATGCTTTCATCAAAAACTGTAAACTTGAATACAACTATCTTCTGCAATTCAAATTAGCAGTTCATGGTATAAGCAAATAACTCTTATAACATCATATATATATATATATATATATATATATATATATATATATATATAATTTTAAAGCCATTGAAATGTAAATTTCAAGATAGTTTTGGGATGAGATTTTAAATGTTTTTAATCTGTTCTTAAAAATTGAAGAAAAAAACAAACCTTCATTCGGAAATAAAAAAAGAAAGATTGGAGAGTGAAGAGAGAAAACGTAAAAGGAGTATAATTGCAACCTTGCAGCTTGCTCATAAACCTTTACTTGCCAGTATATTTATACGATGTTTTTGTCTTTAGCTAGTGAAAATAGTAACGATCAGGTCAAGCCATCGGAGAAAGAAAACATAGTCAATTTAGTAAAATTAAACCAAGAAAATCAAAAACATTTTGAGTCTTTTCATATAATAGATGATCGGAAAATTAAAATATTTTGATCGGTATATTAAACTTTTGGATCAAAACAAGTCAAGTCCTCATATATACTTTTATCAACGAAAAAAGTCTTTCGATATAATATAGATGGTTATATTGAAATTAAACTTGATTTTGGGATAAGATATATGTGTAGAAAAATCTAGATTTGTATGATAAAAAATCTAGATATTATAGAAAAATCTAGGAAGTAAGGAGGTTATGGATAAGATATTTGTGTAGAAAAATCTAGATTTGTATGATAAAAATCTAGATATATATTAGAAAAACTAGGAAGTAAGGAGGTTAGGATAAGATATTTTTGTAGAAAAATCTAGATATTATATTAAAAAATTAGAAAATTAAAAAATATCTAGGTTAAGGAGGTTAGAGTAGAAAAATCTAGATTATGTTGTAAGATCTTTTGGAGGCTATAATACTCCTCACCCCCTCATTTGTAAAAAGTACAAGAAGTTGAAATAAGAAAGTGTGTTCATCATAAGTTCAAATACTCTCTCTAAAATTCTTTCAAGTATTCTCTAAGTGTTCTTCCATATTCATTTTCATACTTAGAGGTTTATTCTCTTGGGTTTCTCGGGTATTACGGTCTTGGGCTAGTGCTAAGCACTATCGGTGTTGGTTTCTTTACATGGTATCAGAGCCATTCTAATTTGGTTCTTTTCAAGATCGGATTTAAAGAGAGCTTGAGTTTATTCTAAGTATGGAGTCAATGGGTCGTGTTGTTGGATTGGGGATGGAGATCTTAAACCAATCTAACTACCGGTTATGGAAGTCATGCATGGAGTCATACTTGGTGAGTGAGGACTTATGGGATGTCGTCGGTGGTAGCAGCACAACACCACCAAGGGGAGATGCTGCAACCGCGGAAGCGACAAAGGAATGGACACGGAAGAATGCAAGGCGGAGTTTGCGTTGAAGAGGTCAATATCCTCGGGAGTATTTGAGCATGTCTCAAGGTGCACATCCCTAGTTCCATTTGGCAGGCGCTGGATCAGTTGTTCAACAAGAGAATGAAGCTCGTCTACAGCTGTTAGAGAATGAGCTGGCGAATGCGAAGCAGGGGGAGTCTTCAATCTCAGAGTTCTTCATCAAGGTAAAGAACCTTTGCTCTGAGATTAATACTCTTAACCTGAGGAATCTATTTCGGAAGCACGGTTAAAGCGGTCTATTATTCGAGGTCTACGGCCCGAGTATACACCGTTTGTGACTTCCGTTCAAGGATGGGCTACACAACCTTCCTTGGAGGAGTTTGAGAACCTGCTAGCTTCGCAAGAATCATTAGCCACACAAATGGCTGGAGTCAAAATCCAAGATGACTCGGGGAGTGCTTTCGTAGCTGGAGGCAACAGAGCTTCAAAGGCAAACCCAAGTATGAAGGTCCAAAGAACAATGATGGACGGGAAGGATCTTCTACGGGAGATAAGAAGCGGTTCAAGTGCTACCGGTGTGGAAAGCTTGGACACTTCAAAAGGACTGCAGAGTCAAGCTGAAGGAAACAAATATGGCGGAATCAAAAGCTCATGCTGAAGACGAAGACTGGGAGAAATGCTTCACGGTGGTGGCTGCATCTTCAGGTACATCCAAAACTAAAAATCTGGAAATGATTGGATCGTGGATTCTGGTTGTAGCCATCATATTACCGGAGATGAGAAGTTATTTTCTAGTCTTCAAAGTCATGACGGGAAAGAAGCCATTATTACCGCGGATAATTCAGTCCACCGGGTTGAGAAGGAAGGGACTGTTGTCATTGAAGGAGATGATGGAAGTCCAATCACTCTCAAGAATGTATATCATGTCCCTGGAGTAAGAAGAATCTTCTCTCAGTGGTGAATGCGGTAGACTCAGGTAACTACGTTTTATTTGGCCCAAAAGATGTTAAATTCTTGAAAAATATTCAGGAATTAAAGGCAGACGTAGTTCACACCGAGCACGGGTTAAAGATCTTTATGTCTTATCTGCCTCCAACACTTATGTGGAGAAGATGAGCACAATGACAATGCCTTTATATGGCATGCTAGACTTGGTCATATTAATATGACTAAGCTCAAAGTCATGGTGAATAAAGATCTGGTTAATGGACTCCCAAAGTTGAAGATCAGAATGAAGGAATACTTTGTGAAGGTTGTCAATATGGAAAATCACATAGGCTTCCATTTGACAACTCTACTTCACGATGCAGTGCTCCATTGGAGAGGGTCCATAGTGACTTGATGGGTCCAACGAGAACATCCTCCTATTCCGGGTTCCGCTACATGTTGTTGTTCGTTGATGACTTCTCACGGTACACTTGGGTATACTTCGTGAAAAAAATCAGAGGTATTTTCAAGGTTAAGAATTCAAGAATCAAGTCACCGTGAAGGAGAGTTAGGTCGGAAGATCAAGACTCTAAGGACGGATAATGGAGGGGAGTTTATGTCAAAGGAGTTTCTCTCTTTCTGCCAGAAGCATGGTATCAAGAGAGAATTTACATGTCCATATACACCTCAACAGAATGGAGTAGCAGAAAGGAAGATCAGACATCTAAGCGAGACTTGTAGAAGCTGGCTACATGCGAAGAATTTACCTAAGGCCTTATGGGCGGAAGGTATGAGATGTGCAGCCTATATCATCAACCGGATGCCACTTAGTCCAAATAATATGAAGTCTCCATATGAGATGGTTCATCGGAAGAAGCCAACGGTGAAACATCTCAGGGTATTTGGATCAGTCTGCTACGTCCACGTGTTCGATTCTCATAAAACCAAGCTGGAGGCCAAGGCGAAGAAGTGCATATTTGTCGGCTATGATGAACAAAGGAAGGGTTGGAGGTGTATGGATCCAGAGACACACAGGTACACTGTATCTCGTGATGTTGTCTTTGATGAAGTTTCTTCCTATTATGGACCTCCTCAAGTCTTGTTTGAGAAAGATGGTACGGGTTCCCTTAAAGGCGATGAACCAGCTGTTCAGATACCAAGTGAAGGTGGAAGTTCTGAACAAGAGACACAAGGTGAAAGGGGGAGCACTAACCAAGAAGAAGATGAGGAAGAAGACCATGGTTCCATGGCTAATCAACGGCCGAAACGGAACATTGTCAAGCCTGCTCGTTCAGAGATGACAGTTTTGTCACTACTTACTCATGCTATTTTGCAGCTCCATTAGATGAAGAAGAGCCATCATCATATGATGAAGCAAAAGGAGTTAAAGAGTGGGAGACCGCAATGAATAGGAGATGGATGCTCTTAAAAGAATGAAACTTGGGATTTGGTTCCAAAACCCAAGGATGTCCAACCCGTCTCATGCAAGTGGGTGTACCGTATCAAGCGAAGGACGGATGGAAGCATTGATAGATACAAAGGAAGGTTGGTTGCTCGGGGATTCTCCCAGAAGTATGGAGAAGATTATGATGAGACTTTCAGTCCAGTGGCAAAGATGACTACGGTACGTTCACTTTTATCTTTAGCTGCAAGCTTTGGCTGGAAGTTATGGCAGTTAGATGTGAAGAATGCATTTTTATATGGAGAACTCGATAAGGAAATCTATATGGAGCAACCACCTGGTTACACATCAAGGGAGCATACTGACTATGTGTGCAAGCTAAAGAAGGCTTATATGGGTTAAAACAAGCTCCAAGAGCCTGGTATGGAAAACTTGCTCAGTTTCTTCAGTCTGCGGGTTTGTCCCATCTAATTCTGATCCGAGCCTATTCCTCAAGAAGATGGAAGAGTCCACGTGGTAGTTCTTCTTTACGTGGATGACCTGATAATTTCTGGGAATGATGAAGCGGAAATCGCTCGTCTACAAGAGGATATGTCAATAAGGTTTGAGATGAAGAAGTTGGGTGAGCTTAACAACTTCCTTGGTTTGGAGGTTGAAAGAGTAAAGGATGGAATATTCATCGGCCAACAAAGTTATGCGAAAAGGATTGTTGAAAAGTTCGGGGTACACGAAGAAAGACACGTACTACTCCGATGGATGTAAACATTAGTTGAAGCGCGATGAAGGATCTCTGCTACCCAATCCTCGACCTTATCGATCTCTTGTAGGAAGTCTTCTGTACTTAACCATTACAAGGCCTGACATTTCCTTTGCGGTTGGTCTTGTAAGTCGGTTTATGCAGACACCGAGGAAGCCACATCTAGAGCAGCAAAGAAGATCTTGAAGTATGTGAAGACAACTCTTGGCATGGTTTGGTGTATAAGTACAATGCCAAGGTCTCTCTCTATGGCTTCACGGATGCAGACTTTGGTGGAGATCTGGATGATCGGAAATCAACTTCGGGCTATGTGTTTCTGTGTGGAGACACAAGTGTTTCATGGTGCAGCAAGAAGCAAGCAACAGTGTCCCTGTCAACCACTGAAGCGGAGTATAAAGCTTCAACACTCGCAGCTCAGAGTGTATTTGGCTTCGAAGACTCCTTGAAGACTTGTCGAGCCAATCAACAGCCAGTTACTATCTATGGAGATAATCAGAGTGCTATCAAGCTGGCGAATAATCCGGTGTTCCATGCAAGGACTAAGCATATTGAGTTGAACATCACTTCATACGGGAGAAGGTGCTTGATGGACGATTGAAGCTTTGGAGGTTCGAAGTGAAGATAATGTTGCAGATATCTTCACCAAGTCACTGCCAAAATGCCAGTTTGAACTACTTCGTTCAAAGCTCGGGATGGTTGACAAAATCAAGTTTAAGGGGAGTATTGAAATTAAACTTGATTTTGGATAAGAATTGTGTGTAGAAATTTAGATTTGTATGATAAAAAATCTAGATATTATAGAAAAATCTAGGAAGTAAGGAGGTTATGGATAAGATATTTGTGTAGAAAAATCTAGATTTGTATGATAAAAATCTAGATATTATATAGAAAAATCTAGGCAGTAAGGAGGTTAGGATAAGATATTTTTGTAGAAAAATCTAGATATTATATTAAAAATTTAGAAAATTAAAAAATATCTAGGTTAAGGAGGTTAGAGTAGAAAAATCTAGATTTATGTTGTAAGATCTTTTGGAGGCTATAAATACCTCCTCACCCCCTCATTTGTAAAAAGTACAAGAAGTTGAAATAAGAAAGTGTGTTCATCATAAGTTCAAATACTCTCTCTAAAATTCTTTCAAGTATTCTCTAAGTGTTCTTCCATATTCATTTTCATACTTAGAGGTTTATTCTCTCGGTATTACGGTCTTGGGCTAGTGCTAAGCACTATCGGTGTTGGTTTCTTTACATGGTATCAGAGCCATTCTAATTTGGTTCTTTTCAAGATCGGGATTTAAAGAGAGCTTGAGTTTATTCTAAGTATGGAGTCAATGGGTCGTGTTGTTGGATTGGGGATGGAGATCTTAAACCAATCTAACTACCGGTTATGGAAGTCATGCATGGAGTCATACTTGGTGAGTGAGGACTTATGGGATGTCGTCGGTGGTAGCAGCACAACACCACCAAGGGGAGATGCTGCAACCGCGGAAGCGACAAAGGAATGGACACGGAAGAATGCCAAGGCGGAGTTTGCGTTGAAGAGGTCAATATCCTCGGGAGTATTTGAGCATGTCTCAAGGTGCACATCCGCTAGTTCCATTTGGCAGGCGCTGGATCAGTTGTTCAACAAGAAGAATGAAGCTCGTCTACAGCTGTTAGAGAATGAGCTGGCGAATGCGAAGCAGGGGGAGTCTTCAATCTCAGAGTTCTTCATCAAGGTAAAGAACCTTTGCTCTGAGATTAATACTCTTAATCCGGAGGAATCTATTTCGGAAGCACGGTTAAAGCGGTCTATTATTCGAGGTCTACGGCCCGAGTATACACCGTTTGTGACTTCCGTTCAAGGATGGGCTACACAACCTTCCTTGGAGGAGTTTGAGAACCTGCTAGCTTCGCAAGAATCATTAGCCACACAAATGGCTGGAGTCAAAATCCAAGATGACTCGGGGAGTGCTTTCGTAGCTCGGAGGCAACAGAGCTTCAAAGGCAAACCCAAGTATGAAGGTCCAAAGAACAATGATGGACGGGAAGGATCTTCTACGGGAGATAAGAAGCGGTTCAAGTGCTACCGGTGTGGAAAGCTTGGACACTTCAAAAGGACTGCAGAGTCAAGCTGAAGGAAACAAATATGGCGGAATCAAAAGCTCATGCTGAAGACGAAGACTGGGGAAAGATCTTCACGGTGGTGGCTGCATCTTCAGGTACATCCAAAACTAAAAATCTGGGAAATGATTGGATCGTGGATTCTGGTTGTAGCCATCATATTACCGGAGATGAGAAGTTATTTTCTAGTCTTCAAAGTCATGACGGGAAAGAAGCCATTATTACCGCGGATAATTCAATCCACCGGGTTGAGAAGGAAGGGACTGTTGTCATTGAAGGAGATGATGGAAGTCCAATCACTCTCAAGAATGTATATCATGTCCCTGGAGTAAGGAAGAATCTTCTCTCAGTGGTGAATGCGGTAGACTCAGGTAACTACGTTTTATTTGGCCCAAAAGATGTTAAATTCTTGAAAAATATTCAGGAATTAAAGGCAGACGTAGTTCACACCGGAGCACGGGTTAAGATCTTTATGTCTTATCTGCCTCCAACACTTATGTGGAGAAGATGAGCACAAATGACAATGCCTTTATATGGCATGCTAGGCTTGGTCATATAAATGACTAAGCTGAAAGTTATGGTGAATAAAGATCTGGTTAATGGCTCCCAAAGTTGAAGATTCAGAATGAAGGAATACTTTGTGAATGTTGTCAATATGGAAAATCACATAGGCTTCCATTTGACAACTCTACTTCACGATGCAGTGCTCCATTGGAAAGGGTCCATAGTGACTTGATGGATCCAACGAGAACATCATCCTATTCCGGGTTCCGCTACTTGTTGTTGTTCGTTGATGACTTCTCACGGTACACTTGGGTATACTTCGTGAAGGAAAAATCAGAGGTATTTTCAAGGTTTCAAGAATTCAAGGTCACCGTGGAAGGAGAGTTAGGTCGGAAGATCAAGACTCTAAGGACGGATAATGGAGGGGAGTTTATGTCAAAGGAGTTTCTCTCTTTCTGCCAGAAGCATGGTATCAAGAGAGAATTTACATGTCCATATACACCTCAACAAAATGGAGTAGCAGAAAGGAAGATCAGACATCTAAGCGAGACTTGTAGAAGCTGGCTACATGCGAAGAATTTACCTAAGGCCTTATGGGCAGAAGGTATGAGATGTGCAGCCTATGTCATCAACCGGATGCCACTTAGTCCAAATAATATGAAGTCTCCATATGAGATGGTTCATAAGAAGAAGCCAACAGTGAAACATCTCAGGGTATTTGGATCAGTCTGCTACGTCCACGTGTTCGATTCTCATAGAACCAAGCTGGAGGCAAGGCGAAGAAGTGCATCTTTGTCGGCTATGATGAACAAAGGAAGGGTTGGAGGTGTATGGATCCAGAGACACACAGGTACACTGTATCTCGTGATGTTGTCTTTGATGAAGTTTCTTCCTATTATGGACCTCCTCAAGTCTTGTTTGAGAAAGATGGTACGGGTTCCCTCAAAGGCGATGAACCAGCTGTTCAGATACCAGTGAAGGTGGAAGTTCTGAACAAGAGACACAAGGTGAAAGGGGGAGCACTAACCAAGAAGAAGATGAGGAAGAAGACCATGGTTCCATGGCTAATCAACGGCCGAAACGGAACATTGTCAAGCCTGCTCGTTTCAGAGATGACAGTTTTGTCACTACTTACTCATGCTATTTTGCAGCTCCATTAGATGAAGAAGAGCCCATCATATGATGAAGCAAAAGGAGTTAAAGAGTGGGAGACCGCAATGAAGGAGGAGATGGATGCTCTTAAAAGAATGAAACTTGGGATTTGGTTCCAAAACCCAAGGATGTCCAACCAGTCTCATGCAAGTGGGTGTACCGTATCAAGCGAAGGACGGATGGAAGCATTGATAGATACAAAGGAAGGTTGGTTGCTCGGGGATTCTCCCAGAAGTATGGAGAAGATTATGATGAGACTTTCAGTCCAGTGGCGAAGATGACTACGGTACGTTCACTTTTATCTTTAGCTGCAAGCTTTGGCTGGAAGTTATGGCAGTTAGATGTGAAGAATGCATTTTTATATGGAGAACTCGATAAGGAAATCTATATGGAGCAACCACCTGGTTACACATCAAAGGAGCATCCTGACTATGTGTGCAAGCTAAAGAAGGCTCTATATGGGTTAAAACAAGCTCCAAGAGCCTGGTATGGAAAGCTTGCTCAGTTTCTTCAGTTCTGCGGGTTTGTCCCATCTAATTCTGATCCGAGCCTATTCCTCAAGAAGAATGGAAGAGTCCACGTGGTAGTTCTTCTTTACGTGGATGACCTGATAATTTCTGGGAATGATGAAGCGGAAATCACTCGTCTACAAGAGGATATGTCAATAAGGTTTGAGATGAAGAAGTTGGGTGAGCTTACAACTTCCTTGGTTTGGAGGTTGAAAGAGTAAAGGATGGAATATTCATCGGCCAACAAAGTTATGCGAAAAGGATTGTTGAAAAGTTCGGGGTACACGAAGGAAGACACGTACTACTCCGATGGATGTAAACATTAAGCTGAAGCGCGATGAAGGATCTCTGCTACCCAATCCTCGACCTTATCGATCTCTTGTAGGAAGTCTTCTGTACTTAACCATTACAAGGCCTGACATTTCCTTTGCGGTTGGTCTTGTAAGTCGTTTTATGCAGACACCGAGGAAGCCACATCTAGAAGCAGCAAAGAAGATCTTGAAGTATGTGAAGACAACTCTTGGCATGGGTTTGGTGTATAAGTACAATGCCAAGGTCTCTCTCTATGGCTTCACGGATGCAGACTTTGGTGGAGATCTGGATGATCGGAAATCAACTTCGGGCTATGTGTTTCTGTGTGGAGACACAGTGTTTCATGGTGCAGCAAGAAGCAAGCAACAGTGTCCTGTCAACCACTGAAGCGGAGTATAAAGCTTCAACACTCGCAGCTCAAGAGTGTATTTGGCTTCGAAGACTCCTTGAAGACTTGTTCGAGCCAATCAACAGCCAGTTACTATCTATGGAGATAATCAGAGTGCTATCAAGCTGGCGAATAATCCGGTGTTCCATGCAAGGACTAAGCATATTGAGTTGGAACATCACTTCATACGGGAGAAGGTGCTTGATGGAACGATTGAAGCTTTGGAGGTTCGAAGTGAAGATAATGTTGCAGATATCTTCACCAAGTCACTGCCAAAATGCCAGTTTGAACTACTTCGTTCAAAGCTCGGGATGGTTGACAAAATCAAGTTTAAGGGGGAGTATTGAAATTAAACTTGATTTTGGGATAAGATATATGTGTAAAAAATTTAGATTTGTATGATAAAAAATCTAGATATTATAGAAAAATCTAGAAGTAAGGAGGTTATGGATAAGATATTTGTGTAGAAAAATCTAGATTGTATGATAAAAAATCTAGATATTATATTAGAAAAATCTAGGAAGTAAGAGGTTAGGATAAGATATTTTTGTAGAAAAATCTAGATATTATATTAAAAAATTTAGAAAATTAAAAAATATCTAGGTTAAGGAGGTTAGAGTAGAAAAAATCTAGATTTATGTTGTAAGATCTTTTGGAGGCTATAAATACCTCCTCACCCCCTCATTTGTAAAAAGTACAAGAAGTTGAAATAAGAAAGTGTGTTCATCATAAGTTCAAATACTCTCTCTAAAATTCTTTCAAGTATTCTCTAAGTGTTCTTCCATATTCATTTTCATACTTAGAGGTTTATTCTCTTGGGTTTCTCGGGTATTACGGTCGTGGGCTAGTGCTAAGCACTATCGGTGTTGGTTTCTTTACAGGTTAGACTAAAAACAACTTGAGTCTTTCTATATATTATACAGTAGATGCCTAGATGGTTAGAACTTAATTAGGATTAAACCAAATTTGAGTATTCTGTAATAGATGATGGTTAGAACTTAGAATATGGTCGCGTCTCTTGTTTTAGATTTTAGCTTCAACTAATACTGTGTTATATTTATAATACAATGTGATACTTTTCCATTTTGTTCTTTTTTCGAAATCAATCCCAGATGTCAAACATAAAAACAGAAAATATATTATTTTCTTTTTTGAATAAGTTTGTTTTGAAAATTATGTTTTCTGAAATTTTGTTATGATTAACGAAAAACATATAAAAAACATTATTACATATTAGAATTTCATTTTTAAGATAGTTTTTTATTTATTAGTTTCTATATTATATCCGTCTATTTTTTAAAAAAAATATCTGCATTTTTTCTAAACTAAACAATTCAAATTCTAAATTTAATTTTAAATCATATTTTTCACTAGTTTACTTACATCCTATCTAAAACCACCTAATTTAAGAACGATTCAATTTTAGATGTACCAAATATAAGAATTTTTTAAAAAAGAAATATTTACTTTAGTTGATTTATTATCAAATGCATTTATTTATATAGAATTTCTATAGATTTGACTGTTTTAATTATTTTTTGTTGACAAAAAATTTGTTGTTTTAAGTGATTTAATTTTCTTGTTCACTTGGGATTATTCTGAGTTTTTTTTTAATTTCGATTTAAGTTACTTACCTTTAAAAAACGATTTTTATTTCTCTGACAACCATTTGTTTTTTAATAAACTGATTTATAGACTAAAATTTATATATCAACAATAGTATACACAAAAAACTACATTAAATGTATACTTGTAAATAGCAAATTTATATATATGTCTTTAATATAGTTATATAAAAAACATTTTTATTGTGTTTAGTGTTTTGTATTGTACAATTGAACTGCTACAGAGAAAAAAGAAGAGAAAATGGAGTTGTGAAGAATGGGATGAGTATAAGCTTTACTTTCAGCTTATAGGTGATAATTTTGCTTATTTTTTTATATATATGGCTATATCACAAATTTTCCTTTCATGTTTTAAAAATAATTCAAACAGGATGCTGAATTTAATCTTCATTTTCATTTTTTTTTTTGTATAAGCTGAACATACAATACAGTTTGACTTTTGTTGTCTTACAAGAATAAATGACACAGGAAACGAGAGAAACAAGTGTTTCATGTGTAAGCAAACTGATTGTTAAATTCTCGCATATTCATTTACTTGCATATCTTTCATTTGTTTGTGAATCTGCGAGAGAAGCAAGAAAAACTCGAGACAAAGCTGCTATAATATTATAAAAACGTCACTTATGAATGTGATGAGCTTGTATTTATTATCATTCAGAAGAAGACTCAATTTTTAATTAACCTTTTTGGCTCTATCAACAAAACGATATCACTCAACGTCCACCACAACTTGGATAATCAAGTCTTAAGGCAAACAAAACAATGGAAAGGCAATAATTAACAAAGACCACAACAAATAAGAACACGAAAGTCATTTCTAGAAGATGAGATGAGTTTTGTCGTCCATAACACGGTAATACATGGACTCAAAACGTTTTATAATGAAATGTTAGATACCGTTCAGCTCCTTTAGACTTGGAATTTGATCATTTAGTTGCCGTTCTTCCCTTTCTTTGCAGCTGCTTCCTTTTTCCGTTTTTCTTCCCTACCGTTCACTTGCGAGATGCACTGGCTTCTCCGGTTCGTATGTGTGCGTGGATGCACTGGCTACTCCGGTTCGTGTTAAGCAAAAGATGAAAGTAAAACAATGTGGAAGCAATGGACCACGTAAGAAAGGAACACAATGATGTTCCACGCTCCCATACGCTCCCATGCACTCCTCCTTTGGCTCCATCTGATTTGTTTAATGCACATGCTCCACCACTTCTTTGTTATTAAGCAAGGCTCCTCTCCATTATTTGTAATCGATCACTCTCTTCTCTTCTCTATATAAAGAGAGTGCTCAACATTGTATAAATACACACTTAAGGGAATAACAACTCCCATTCCTCTCTCTCTCTCTCTTACTTGTTCTCTCTCAATTTCTCTCTCTTGTTCTTATGAGTTCATCACTCAATCACTAATTCTCTCATATAATCTGTTCTCAATACTTACACTCTTTCACAAATAAGTCTTTATGGTATCAGAGCAAGGTTACGGCCTTGGTTAGATTCTCTTTTCTTTTCTTTTCTCTTCTTTACTTCAGTTCACGTTTCTTCTTTACTTCAATCCGATCTCATGGAAGAGATTAATTCGGTGAAGAAAGCACCACTTCATGTCACTCTGAAAGGAGTAAACTATCTGCTGTGGGCAAGAACCACAAGAACAGCCTTGTGTAGCAGACGCCTTTGGAGCCACATTATCAATAAAGTCTCCAAAGACGAGTTCACAAGAGAAGGAGAGGTTGTTCCATTTGAGGAGAGTGATTGGTTTCAAGAAGACCAAACTGTTCTCTCCTTATTACAAGGATCTCTCAATCCAGAAACCTTGGAGGCTTACTCATATTGCGAAACCGCTAAGGAACTATGGGATACACTTGAAAAGGTGTATGGAAACATTTCTAACCTCAGCCGAGTCTTTGAAGTTAAGAAAGCTATCAACGATCTGCACCAAGAGGATATGGAATTTACTAAGCATTTTGGAAGGTTCAGATCTCTGTGGGCTGAGTTGGAAATGCTCAGACCTAGCACCTTGGACCCAATGATCCTCAACGAGAGGAGAGAACAAGACAAAGTCTTTGCCTTGTTACTCACGCTTAGTCCACCTACAATGATCTTATCAAGCATCTGCTTAGAGCTGATAAACTCCCAAGCTTGGAAGAAGTCTGTTCCAAGATTCAAAAGGAGCAAGGATCAGTGGGATTGTTTGGAGGAAAAGACGAATTGGTTACAGCCAACAAAGGTGAACTAGTCATGACAAATAAAGGCGAGTCACTCACGGCTAACAAAGGAGCTTACAGACCTGAGGACAGGAAGAACTTGTCATGTGAGCACTGCAAGAAGAAGGGTCATACAAAGGAGAAATGCTGGATTCTTCACCCACATCTCAAACCAAGCAAGTGGAAGGAATCAAAAGCAAACTATGCACTTGAAGGTACCAGTGATCAGGCGGCTAGTGGTTCATCTATAAAGCATACTCATGGAGAAGGAGCAGCTTTGGCAGCCTCTTCTCAATACGTGACAAAAGCAGACCTGGATACACTCATCAAAGCCCTCTTGAAAGAATCTGGTAACACACTTGGTACTTCTTTTTATGTGGTGAAGAGTCTTGAAAAATCACTTGGTAGATCCTTGAATGCGGTTAGAAACAAACCCTTGATAGTTGATTCAGGAGCCTCACATCACATGATTAGTGATATAAACCTGCTTAACAACATTCAACCTGCCATAGGAAATGTAGAAATTGCTAATGGTGAAAAAGTTCCAGTTAAAGGGATAGGAGACTTAAACTTATTTGATAAAAAGTCCAAAGCCTTTTACATGCCAACTTTTACCTCTAATTTATTATCTATAAAAAGGACTACTACTGATTTGAATTGCCTTGCAGTATTCAGTCCTAACGATGTCTGGTTTCAGGATATTGAAACAAACAAAGTGCTGGGAACAGGAACTACTAAGGATGATCTTTATGTGCTTGGAGACATAAAACTTTCATCCAATCTATCTACTACTTCTACTGCTGTTGTTGCGTGTGCAAATAATGTTCTATGGCATGCTAGATTAGGACATCCCCATTCTCGTGCCTTGAACTTAATAATGCCTTCGATTTATTTTAAATCTGATGAATGTGAAGCTTGTATCTTAGGAAAACATTGTAGAAATGTTTTTCCCAAGTCATCTACTATTTATAAAAACTGTTTTGATTTAGTACATTCAGATGTTTGGACAAGTCCATGCGAGTCTAGAGATCAAAACAAGTATTTTGTGACATTCATTGATGAGAAATCAAAATATACATGGCTAACTCTCCTTCCATCTAAGAATAGGGTGTTTGAAGCATTTAGAAAATTTCAAAACCATATTACTAATCACTTTAATGCCAAGATCAAAATTTTTAGATCAGATAATGGAGGAGAGTACACAGGACATGCATTCAAAGAACATTTGGCCAAGCATGGAATTATTCATCAAACAAGCTGCCCTTATACACCGCAGCAGAATGGAGTGGCTGAAAGGAAAAACCGTCATCTCATGGAAGTAGCAAGATCTATGATGTTCCATCACAATGTTCCCAAGAGATTCTGGGGAGATGCAGTCCTATCTGCTTGCTACTTGATCAATCGGATACCTACAAGAGTCCTCAATGATTCATCACCATATGAGGTACTTAACTCAACAAAACCTTCCATTGAACACTTACGTGTTTTTGGTTGTGTCTGTTTCGTGTTTATTCCAGGTGATCAACGTACTAAGCTAGAACCAAGAAGCACCAAAGGGATGTTTATTGGTTACTCTATAACACAAAAAGGATACAAATGCTATGTTCCACAGACCAGAAGAGTCATAGTATCCAGAGATGTTAAGTTCATGGAGAATGAAGGCTTCTACAAAGATAGGAATTGGGATAATCTTCAAAATCTCTCTCATCCTACATCTGATAGAGCCACTAATCTCCGGACTCTCTTGGATCATCTTGGCGTGATTCTTCCAGGCCCGGTACCAATAGCTCCAAGATATCCCAAGATACTTCACCAACTCTATAGAAGCTTCACCGGTTGATCCTGAAGGGGGAAATGGTGAAAACAATGGTGAAAACAATGCAGAAATAGAAGCGGATCAAGGTACTCAAGAAGTACCACAAGATGTTCAAGAAACATCTGTTCCGGCTCAAGAATCCAGTGAGGTTCATGATCAAGGTGAAGCAGAACCTGATCAACCAGTTGTCTTAAGAAGGAGTACACGAGTGAGGAGAGATCCATCTAACTGGATCAACACAAGAATGTGCTATAACAACAATGCAGTTGCTCATCCAAATCAAATTACTTGCTCATTCGCTTATTTTCCACGAGAACATCAAGTCTTCATGGGAGCCTTGATACAAGGAGAAGCTCCAAAGACTTATGAAGAGGCAAGGGAAATCAAGGTTTGGCGTGATGCAGTTGGAGAAGAGGTGGGAGCCATGGAACGCAACCACACCTGGGATGAAGCAACCCTTCCAAAAGGAAAGAAACCGGTTAGTTCAAGATGGGTATTCACCATCAAATACAAAAGTAATGGTGAAATAGAAAGATACAAAGCAAGATTGGTGGCAAGAGGATTTACTCAAACCTTCGGTGAAGATTATAGAGATACCTTTGCACCGGTTGCTAAACTGCATACAGTTAGGGTAGTTCTCTCTTTAGCAACAAACTTGGAATGGGATCTATGGCAAATGGATGTCAAGAATGCATTTCTACAAGGAGAGTTGGAGGAAGAGATCTACATGACACCTCCACCAGGCCTTGAAAGAAGTGTCAGTCCAGGAAAAGTCTTAAGGTTGAGAAAGGCTATCTACGGCTTGAAACAATCACCAAGAGCTTGGTACCAAAAGCTGAGCCGAGTTCTACTAGATAGAGGCTTCACAAGATCAGAGGCGGATCATACCTTATTCACTATGACTAGTCAAAGAGGTATAGTTGTCATTCTCGTTTATGTAGATGATATAATCATCTCTGGGAATGACAAGGTAAGCATATCCAACACCAAAGCCTATTTAAAATCTGTTTTTGATATAAAGGACTTAGGTGAATTAAAATATTTTCTAGGCATTGAAGTTTGTAGGTCAAAGGAAGGTCTCTTTCTATCACAACGAAAATATGCACTTGATCTTTTGAATGAAGCAGGTGATCTAGGTACAAGACCAGCAAGACACCTTTAGAAGACGACTATAAAGCAGATCGTAAGGGGGAGCCTGAAGATGAGCTATATGGCGATGCAGTTCAACAGAAGGATGGTTGGTAAGCTCATATATCTTACTATAACCAGACCTGACTTGTGTTTCTCTGTGAATCAGGTAAGCCAGCACATGAAGGCACCCAAGATCTGTCAATGGAACATGGTGAACCGCATCTTAAGATACTTAAGAGGAACAATGGGTCATGGAATCTGGATGGGATGCAATGGGAACTCTGAGATAGTAGGCTACTGTGATGCAGATTGGGCTGGTGATCGTACAGACAAAGATCAACCACAGGCTATTGCACATTCATAGGAGGAAATCTAGTGACTTGGAAAAGCAAGAAGCAGGGTGATCTCATGTTCAAGCGCTGAGGCCGAGTATAGAGCAATGAGGAGGCTAACCACCGAATTGATGTGGCTGAAGAATCTACTCAGAGACTTTGGAATTGAGCAACAGACTCCAATGACTATGCATTGTGACAACCAGGCAGCTATACACATAGCTTCAAATTCGGTGTTCCATGAGAGAACAAAGCACATTGAGATTGACTGCCATAAAGTAAGAGAGCAAGTTCAGCTAGGAGTCATTCTTCCATGCTATACAAGAAGTTCAGACCAACTAGCTGATATATTTACTAAGCAGGCGACACAGAAGATCAGTGAGTTCATCCATTCAAAACTTGGACTCACTGACACTATCTTGGCTTGAACTCTCCAGACCGTAAGGATCATACTCTTTTTCCTTCAGTAAAGTTTTATCCCATGTGGTTTTCTTCATTGAGGTTTTTAATGAGGTGATCTTTTGCGGTTCCAAGCTTTACCATTCTCTGTGGTTAAAGCTTGAGGGGTCGTGTTAAGCAAAAGATGAAAGTAAAACAATGTGGAAGCAATGGACCACGTAAAGAAAGGAACACAATGATGTTGTCCACGCTCCCATACGCTCCCATGCACTCCTCCTTTGGCTCCATCTGATTTGTTTAATGCACATGCTCCACCACTTCTTTGTTTATTAAGCAAAGGCTCCTCTCCATTATTTGTAATCGATCACTCTCTTCTCTTCTCTATATAAAGAGAGTGCTCAACATTGTATCAATACACACTTAAGGGAATAACAACTCCCATTCCTCTCTCTTACTTGTTCTCTCTCAATTTCTCTCTCTTGTTCTTATGAGTTCATCACTCAATCACTAATTCTCTCATATAATCTGTTCTCAATACTTACACTCTTTCACAAATAAGTCTTTAGTAGTGTGTCCCACAAACTTCCTAGGTTGCCTATCGCTGTTGAAGCTAGTGTCGCTCCTCCTTCTGCATATCAGATGGTTAAAACAAATCTCAAAGTTAATCAACAAGAACATACCACAACAGAATGAGAAGGCAATCCTTAATTATTTTAGAAGATGAGATGAAATTCTAGTCCAGAACATGGTATAGTAGTCCATGGAGCTCAAATCGATCACCACCACAAAGTAAAAATCAAATAAAACTAGAGAAAAACAGTTATGATGTGTGTTCACCAGATGATACAAGCACCTGAATTATTTGCTAAACCTTGTTTCCTCCACTGCTCATGCATGATCTTTCTTTGATCCATGTCTTGTTTCTTCAGCCTTTTATTGCGGAGACGGTCTTCGTCTTGCCTTTTTTCTCTCTCAATATAGTCCTTTACACCATCAATGATGCCTCGTTTCTTCTGTGGGTTAAGTTCTGGCCCACCAAAACGTCTGTTTGGGTCACATCCTCCTCCCTGCTTAGGTTCTGGCTTTGCCTTCATATGTTGTTCGTAGCTATTAAGAGCCAGAGGAATAAGTTTAACAGCACCAACACCGATATCTTTCGCCTTCTCAGCAGCACCGACAGTGATACCTTTTGCCTGCTCCCACAATCCATATCCTTGCAATCCTGTCCAGTTTGAGCTGCTGGCATCATCATAGGACGACTTACAAGACAATTCTTCTATGTTAATAGGACGTTTGTCTTCATCTTGTTGTTGGAGCTTGACTTCTGGCTCCGTTACACCATCTGGTCTAATCTTGAATGTCTCAACAGATTCATCTATATTCATTAGTTCCTTTTTCAATTCAAACGTCCTAAATTCTCCCCTCACCTCTAGCAGACCTTCTCCTTCAAAGTCTACCACCTTGACCTTAGTAACTCCTAACAATTTTTTTTTTTGTTTTTAAGTAAATGTCAAAATATATTCAACTCAAAAAAAAATTCTTACTAAGAATGCCTCTTCTTATTTTTGAGTTAGGTGGGTTTGTGTCATAATATAACTTTGAAATAAGAGCAAAAGTGATGAATTATTGCTTAATTTTTAAGAGCCTAAATAGAATAAACTTCTTTTTCTGTATGTAATTAAAACTGAATAAGTGAATATCATGTCATCATTTTGGTTTAATATAACCATAGATTAGTGTTGGTGTACCTGGAAACTCCCTGGCAACTTCCTTAGCTATCTCTTTGATGCTTTCATCAAAAACTGTAAACTTGAATAAAACTCTCTTCTGCAATTTAAAATTAGCAGTATGGTATAAGCAAATAACTCTTATCACATAATATATATATATATATATATATATTAAAGCCATTGAAATATAAATTTCTTAAATCTGTTCTGAGATAACGAACCTTCATTTTCCGAAGATAGAAAATATTGGAGTGAAGAGGGATAATGTGAAGAAGGAATATGATTGCAACCTTGCAGCTTGCTCATAAAATCTTTGCTTCCCCGTTTACTTATACGATATTTTTTTTTTTTGATAGTGAATTTAATAATGAGTACGTAGTCAAGTCATCGGAGCTAGAAAATGAAAAAGTAAATTATGCATGATTAAAAATTCGGACCGGACGAATAAAAACAATATAAATCTTTCTATATGATTGATGGTTAGAGTCAAAACATTTCAAGTCTTTGGATATAATATAGATGGTTAAAAGAGAAACAACTTGACTCTTTCTATTTATATAATACTCCGCCTAATAGGAGTAGATGGTTAGATATAAGAATTTGAGTCTTTGAATAGAATAAGACTGCTAGAATGTTGTGGCGTTCTTAGTAATGTCTTCAACTAATACCGTGTTATATGATATTTTTGTAGCAAAAACTATGACTACTCAATTATGCAAGGGTTAACTTCTCAATTATAGTATCTTTTTAGATACATAGCGTTCCATACACTCTATGGGTCTGACCACCTTGACTATTTTGTATGACTCATCCTGTTTGACGCTTACTTTTTGGATCTTACCTTCTTTCTGTTCTAAAATACTCTTCGTAAAACTAGATTTCCTTTCTTGAACAACCAGGGTTTTTCCCTTTGTGTTATAGCGGTGTGCAGTTTCTTGATGGTAGAATTGGATTCTTTTACGTGATCTATCTCTTTGCTCATCAACTTTGTCCTCAAAATATAACTTGCAATCTGCCATCATTGTTGGCCAATGAAACCCTTGATGTCTAGAGAACCATCATTACTAGGTCATCAGACTTCTTCTCTTCTATTGCTTGCTTGGTTATAAAACGGCTTGTTTTTGGGATTTGATGGCTGTCTAGGATCGATATTCTATATTCACTTCAACTTTCTTATCAAGTTCACCCAACCAACAATGGGTCTTTTGCCCTAGTAAACAACTGATAATGACATGGTTTCTGATCCACTATTAATGCTTTAGCTGACCTTCTCCTTTGAGTCGACATCCGAAGCAATTAACTTCCAACAACAACTAAAACTATTGCTTTATTTCTTTTAGTCCTTTTCATTTCTGTGTTTCTGTAAAC
The DNA here is from genome assembly GCA_010577795.1 of Isatis tinctoria. NCBI lineage: Eukaryota > Viridiplantae > Streptophyta > Magnoliopsida > Brassicales > Brassicaceae > Isatis > Isatis tinctoria. Next base: position 16,728 of record VHIU01000179.1, on the reverse strand, counting down.
AAACTAAATAGGCGATCATATATTATGTCGATCCCTTGTGATTAAACTCGAGGAGAGGAAGGTTTTGTTCATGAGATGCGATCATCGAGACGATATCACTTAACTAAGACAATATATATGATATTTTATTAAACGGATGACATAAACCTTAACGTTAACAAAAAAGATAAACAGCATGCCAATATGAATATTAATAAACACAACATGATTATTACAAATAACGGAAAAACAATTTTTCAGAAAAAATGAGATGAAATATTATTAGAATACAGTAGCCCATATATATAACTCAAACAACTCGTTTCCTTTAAAAGAAACCTATCTTCCAATTACGGAAAGATGAGGCCTTCTTCACTATCGGTTCAGGCTTCTTAACCGAATTCGGTTTTTCCTTCGATTCTCCATCTTGTTCAAGTGCGATAATGTCAACAAATTCATATATCTTCTTCAGTTTCTTCGTCATTAATTTGATACTTATCAAATTCTCCGTCACCTTTAGTTTACCATGTTCCTTCACGTCTATCAAAGTTACTCCTAACAACAACAAAACATTATTGCTTAGTATTTTTAATCCTTAATAGATTAAAGTACTTATACATAAACCAGATTTGTACATGTTGATATACCTGGAAACTCACATACAGCTTTTATAGCTCTCTGTTTGATTCCCTGCCTATCTTCGTTTAGGCACGCCGAGCTGAATTCATGCCAAACCAACGCTCTTCAAATTCGCCGAGCTCAAACGACATCGCTCGACGAACTGAGTGGGGGCTTATTGTTGGGGACGGGTTTAGCACCCTTCCTCAAGGCCCAACATGAATTCATCTCGACTTGTTAATAATAATTGTCGATCAATTATTATTCGATATCAATTAAATATTACCATTTATTCGCTTCAGATAAATGTTAAGTTTAATAGATAATTCTTTGTCCGCCTAAAAAAGGAATTATCCGTTTTCATCGAAGATTATCCTTTTATTTTATGGAAGATAATCACGCATACGCGAAGAATAAGGAAAGACAATCTCGAAGAATCTGGATTTTTTCTTAATCCTCAAGAGATTAGGTCGCGAAGACTTCCTATATAAAGGAGAGGGTTTTCACCCAGAAGATCATTCGAAAAAGACTGACGACAAGTCAAACACATTCAGAAAGACAAAGAGAAATCGACTTCTCTCTAAACCCTAATTCTCTTGTAAACGAACTACGATCGGCTTGATCCCCTTTCGGGGTACGTAGGCAGCATTTTTCAAGATTCAGCTATAATCAATAAAATCGTTATTCGGTTTTATTATCTTCTTGATATTCTCTAAAACCCACAAACTAGATCTGTGCGAGATCATGGTTCAACAATTGGCGCCGTCCGTGGGACTAAAGAATTATCAATCACAAGAAAACGCAGCTACAGCGGCAGCGTCTCCGATCTTTTTCACCGCCACGGGATCATGTCGTCATCGCTTACCAAAAGCTAAGTTTTACATCATCCTATTTTGTAATTATTCACATAATTATTAAACTAGTTATACGTCAATCACTAGTTATACAATTATGTTAAATAACTTTTATCTTCACGACGTAAGATAAAATCGTTTGCATGGTTTCCCATGACAAAAAAAAGTTTCAGGGATTCACGGTTTTGCTTCCCCACGCCGACCTAGCAAAAAGGAAGCCGCTAAAACGCCTCGTGTCGGTCATCATGTCGGCTCCACCGAGGATTGAGGCTGCTCAACTTCTCACGTCAATCGTGTCATCTCCACCAAACATCGGGCGTGACATCGTAGTCATCACATTCAACGGCGCGATCCTCGCGTGGCTCGCGTCGGTCACGTTTTCTCCACGGAGCATCGAACATGACGATACGTTCACTAACACCACGAGCTCACAGTTCCTAAACGGATCAAGTTTACCAACCCTGTGTTTTAAACTTAGAGGACGAGCTCGTCGCCCCTCGGCTTGACATAACGAATACGCAAGCCCGATTGAAGAATTGAGTTCTAAAAAGCGAATTTTAGACTCAATATCGTAGATCGAAGAAGAAAACGGAGAGACGAGCTCCTAACGAGACGAGCTCTCAACCTCCGCCGAAGTGGAGTAGCCAAACCAGAAGACTACGTCGATCGAAAAGCAACGATACTAGATGAGCTCAAGCGTCGCCGAGACCAAGACCTTCTCCCGGGATGATCTCATCAGCATCGTCAATGTTCCACTCTCCACGACGTAAGGTGGAGGATTCATCACAAAAAACAGAGTATCATCAATTCTCGTCGAGCTCATAAGACAAGCTCGTCGCAAGAGCAAGTTCTTACACTTTGTCTCGTTGCACAAGTCTCTAGCCGACCCGACTCTGACCTTAGAAGCTTGCACCTTAAAAGACGATCTCGCACTTCGACAGATCGATGGCGTCTTTAAAGTCAAGCTCGGCCAAACCACCGTGATCGACGACGACGAGCTCTTAACTCTCACTTCCGATTTTCCGAGCTCATACAGTTCAGTGTCACTGTGACTAACTTCGCTACGAGCTATGCAAAAAAAAAAAAAAAACAAGATGAGCTCACCATGCGAGCTCTAGCTCCTTTTGAACAAGCTCATCGACGAGCTCCGTTTCTTCATCTCCAAGTCAAGCTCTCCTCTTATGGAAGCTACTTCGCACACAAGTTCAATGCTCTGTTTCAGCTCGTCTAGCTCGAGTACGTCGCCTGATCAAGACCTAGTACATCGCCTCGTTTAGCTCGAGCACATCGCCTCGTGAAGATCGAGTACGTCGCCTCGTTTAGCTCGAGCACGTTGCCTCATCATGACCGAGTTCGTCGCCTCATCTAGATCAAGCTCGTCAGTTCGTCTAGCTCGAGCGCATCACCTCGTCTATTTCGAGCGCATCACCTAGTCTATCTCGAGCGCATCACCTCGTCTATCTCGAGTGCGTCATCTCGTCTAGTCAGAGCTCCTTCAGCTCGTCTAGTTTGAGATCATCGGTTTGTCCGTCCCGAGCTCACATCGTCTAGCCCGAGTTCATCTCGTCTAGTCTGAGCTCCGTCAGCTCGTCTAGGCTGAATTTACCTCGTCCAGCTTGAATTTGTTACCTCGTCTAACCCGAGCTCGTTGGCTCGTCCATCCCAAATTCGTCGACTCGTCCAGCTTCAGTTCCTCAGCTCGTACAAAAAGAACGTCATTTTATCAAGCTCAACTCGTAAACGCTACGCTATATTCCACCTCAAGAACAGACTTAAAGAAAATGCTTCCTCTCATTAGCCATAGCTTCTATGAGCTCACCACCTTATTGACATTGCTCACGTCGTCGTACCAAGCCGAAAATATTTTATGTGCTCATCCTCACGAGACGTCTCTCAAGTTCGTCACCTCGTTTATATGTTCGTTCTACTTGTGTGAGCTCGTCATGTAAAGCATGTCGCTCCACCGGATCACGCTTGGTTTCGACGAGCTTGTCGTCGTCGTAACCGACTTACGTTCGTCTCATCGCTTATAGCTCTGCTATCAGCTCGCCTCGTCGCTTTTATCTCTGCTATAAGCTCGTCTCGTCGCTTTTAGCTCCCTTGCTAAAAAATTCCTTCTTTGAAAAGAATCGTCTCGTTACAAATCGTTTGCACCATTAACGGTTTCCTTTACTTCAGTTTCTCAGTTAAACTGTCAAAACTGTGCCGAGCTACGGTCACATGTAGGCGCTTCGCCTTAGCTCTAAGCTAGACCAATAAATCTTCACCCTGATCAAGTGAATGATGGGTCAAATAAAGCCGGGTTCGCTGTCCGCACCTCTCGAACTTATGATTGGCCCACGAAACCACGACGGTGTTCAATCTCGGGACCGTATTTGTTCTTGATTGAGATGCTCTGTCCGATACAGACTATCTTTCAAGTTGTAAGCCGAGCCGACGTAAGCCTCCGTCAATGCGAGCAGATGTGAGCCTCGCACCCCGGATGTCGAGTTTACCTTGACAGTCTCAAAGACTTAAGTCTATTCCGAATTGAACTGACTTTGATTAAGTTTTCGAGTATACTACTCAGCTCAGTCATTCCACTAGCACGGTAATCTAAATCACTTGGATTATTACTTGTGAAACGTCTAAGTTACTTGAAAATGCCGTTCTTTCATTGACTTAGAAAACGCCTATCAGCATTACAAGAGTACGACGTCGCAGTCCACGAACCGGACTCCGACTCTACTAAAAGAAGACAAAACGGAAGCAACTTAACATCGAAAAGGGATCTCGAAATGATTCACGTCGTCTTCGATTCCATGCCTATCTTCGTTTAGGCACGCCGAGCTGAATTCATGCCAAACCAACGCTCTTCAAATTCGCCGAGCTCAAACGACATCGCTCGACGAACTGAGTGGGGGCTTATTGTTGGGGACAGGTTTAACACCCTTCCTCAAGGCCCAACATGAATTCATCTCGACTTGTTAATAATAATTGTCGATCAATTATTATTCGATATCAATTAAATATTATCATTTATTCGCTTCAGATAAATGTTAAGTTTAATAGATAATTCCTTGTTCGTCTGAAAAAGGAATTATCCGTTTTCATCGAAGATTATCCTTTTATTTTATGGAAGATAATCATGTCAACGCGAAGAATAAGGAAAGACAATCTCGAAGAATCTGGACTTTTTCCTAATCCTCAAGAGATTAGATCGCGAACTCCTATATAAAGAAGAGGGTTTTCACCCAGAAGATCATTCGAAAAAGACTGACGACAAGTCAAACACATTCAAAAAGACAAAAAGAAATCGACTTCTCTCTAAACCCTAATTCTCTTGTAAACGAACTATGATCGGCATGATCCCCTTTCGGGGTACGTAGGCAGCCTTTTTCAAGGTTCAACTATAATCAATAAAATCATTATTCGGTTTTATTATCTCCTTGATATTCTCTAAAACCCACAAACTAGATCTGTGCGAGATCATGGTTCAACAATAAACTTAAAGCTCAAACCTTTAGGGGTGTTCTTGGCAAATCTCTTCCATTCTCTTCACATTTTTCAGTCAAATCAAGCTGATTTTATTCAACTAGTTTCACTAAAGCTGAGTCTTTTGTCCATCTTGCATCAAAAGGAAGATCTTTTCAAGCTCCAAGATACCAACTTGAAGTCTGCTCCTTACTAAGCAATGGACAACAACAATGATGATACCCATGACACCAACAAGCCAAAGAAGGCTTTGCCAATCACTCTGAAAGAGGGAAGTAACTACCTCTTGTGGGCAAGGACCACAAAAGCTGTGCTTTGTGGGTGTGGAGTGTGGTCTCATGTTGGAGACCCTGATGATGATGAGTTTTCTTCCTCAGAAGATGAGAAGGAAACTAAACCAATTTCAAAGAAGAAATGGTTCAAAACAAACAAGAGGTTTTGGCCATTCTCCAAAGCTCCTTGGATACTTCAGTCCTTGAAGCATACTCCTACTGTGTGACAGCCAAAGAGCTCTGGGATACCCTCAAAAATGTCTTTGGAAATGTGTCAAACCTCACAAGGGTGTTTGAGGTGAAGAGGGCAATCAACAGCTTAGCTAAGCTGATATGGAGTTTAATGCTTTCTTTGGAAAGTTCATATCTTTGTGGGCTGAGTTTGAAATGCTGAGGCCAGCCACCATTGATCCCCTTGTGCTGAATGAAAGGAGGGAGCAAGACAAGGTCTTTTCACTATTGATGTGTTTAAACTAGGTCTCATCAAACATATGCTCAGGGCAAGCAAATTCCCAAGCCTTGATGAAGTTTGTTGCCAAATTCAAAAGGAGCTAGGATCGCTTGTGTTGTTTGGTACTAAGGGGGAGCTGATCATTACCAACAAAGGCTCATTCAAACCAGAGACAAGAAGACAATCACTTGTGACCATTGCAAGAAGAAGGGTCACCCCAAAGAGAAGTGCTGGATTCTCCATCCCCACCTCAAACCAGCCAAGTTCAAAGAGGCCAAAGCTCATTTCACAGAGGCGATTGATGCTCATGCTCAGACCCAGGCAGATCAAGGAGCTCAAGGGAACAGTGGTGGAAATGCCTTGGCCATGGTTGCATACAATGGAGCTGGTGGGAACTATGGTGGGGCGAGTTCAAGCAATGATGTGGTGAGGAAATGAGACTTGGAGGCCCTCATCAAATCCATTGCCTCACTCAAGGAATCTGGTATCTCCTTTCTCTCCTATAGGCCTAAGAAATCGATTCTAATTGATTCAGGAGCTTCCCATCATATGATTAGTAATCCTGATCTGCTTAGTAATATTAGGGCCGCCTCTGGTAGTGTAGAGATAGCAAATGGTGATAAGATATCGGTTAGTGGAATTGGTGATCTAAAATTGTTTAATAAGCATTCAAAGGCCTTATACATGCCTAAATTCACATCGAATCTGATATCTGTCAAAAGAGCCACCACAGATCTTAATTGCTATGCTATTTTTGGGCCTAGCCATGTTCAATTTCATGATACTGAAAGTATGAAGTTGCTTGGCAAAGGAGGAACAAAGGATGACTTACATGTTTTAGAAGACACTTCTCCAAGCAATGACCTATCTATTCCAAATGCTTCTTGTTTTTCTGTTGAATTGAATAAGTTATGGCATGCTAGGCTAGGCCATCCTCATTTGAGAGCCCTTCAGTTGATGTTGCCTGAAGTTTCTTTTGACAATTCTAAATGTGAAGCTTGTATTTTAGGCAAACATTGTAGAACTGTTTTTCCTAAGTCTCAAACTCTTTATGCGAATTGCTTTGATCTAGTGCATCATGTTTGGACCTCACCTTGTCAATCTAGGGATATAAACAAATATTTTGTCACCTTTATTGATGAAAAATCTAAGTACACATGGGTCACTTTGTTGCAATCTAAAGATAGGGTCTTTGATGCCTTTGTCAATTTTCAAACTTATGTCACTAATCATTTTCATGCTAAGATCAAAATCTTAAGAACATATAATGGTGGTAAGTATGTCAGCCAAAGATTCAAAGAACATCTATCCAAATTTGGGATCATGCACCAGACAAGTTTTCCATACACACCTCAGCAGAATGGCGTTGCTGAGAGAAAAAACCAATACTTGATGGAAATGGCAAGATCAATGATGTTCCATACAAGTGTGCCCAAGAGGTTTTGGGGAGATGCAGTTACGGCTGCAGGCTATTTAATCAATCGAATCCCAACTCGTGTATTGGGTGATCCATCCCCATTTGAGGTATTGAACAAGACTATTCCATCCATTGAACACCTAAAGGTATTTGGGTGTGTTTGCTATGTGTTGTTGCCATGGGAACAAAGGACGAAGTTGGATCCAAGGAGTTTACGATCCTTATTCATTGGATATTCTCCAACTCAGAAAGGATACAAGTGTTTTGACCCAGCAAACAACTGGATGCATATTTCTCGAGATGTCAAGTTTATGGAGGAGCAGGCCTACTATTCAACAAAGGATTGGGAAGGTCTCAAGGAGCTGACTCGCTCACCATCAGGCATTGCATCAAGCTTGCGGTACCTCTTGGACCATCTTAGGAATCCAGAACCAACTGTTCCTGGCCAAGCTTCCTCATGACCTGAACCAGATGCAGCAACTATCCATAGAGATTCAGCCTCAGAACCTTCCCTAGATTATTCTCATAAACTTCATCCAGAACCAACCGAGGCGCCAGTTCCTCAGGATTCTCCCCTCATAGCTGATCCTGAAAGCTCTTCTCATGAAGTTCATCCGGACGTAGCCAATGTGGATGATGATACTGAGACTTCAGTTGGATCTCTTGAGACCTCATCAGAAGATATTGTGGAAGAAGAAGCACTGGTTGAGCTCAGGCGTAGTACAAGAATTCAGAGGCCTTCCCATTGGATCAACAACCGGGTGTATTACAACAGCCAAGCTGTAGCTCATCCATAAATAAAAGTTGTTTGCTCTCTTGCCCTTTTTTCCAGCCGAACATCGAGTGTTTCTTAGCAAGATTGAACCTGATCTCATCCCAGACACTTATGAAAAAGCCATTGCCAAGAAGGAATGGAAGAATGCTGTTGGTGATGAAGTTGGGGAAATGAAGAGAAACCACACATGGGATGAGGACGACTTGCCTAAGGGAAAGAAGGCTGTGAGCTCAAAATGGGTCTTCACTATCAAGCACAAAAGCAATGGAGATATAGATCACTACAAAGCTAGACTAGTGGCTCGTGGCTTCACCCAGACCTATGGAAATGACTACAAGGATACATTCGCTCTTGTTGCCAAACTACCCACTATAAGAGTTGTTTTATCCTTGGCTGCTAATCTCTCTTGGGACTTATGGCAGATGGATGTAAAGAACGTATTCTTACAAGGATAACTTGAAGAAGAGGTCTACATGCTACCACCTCCGGGTCTTGAAAACTCCATTGCTCCTTGAAAATTTTTACGGTTGAAGAAAGCCATATATGGGCTGAAGCAATCCCCACGGGCTTGGTATCACAAACTGAGTCGTACCCGGGCCTATACCGCAAGCTCGTAGGTAAGCTGATCTATCTCACACTTACCCGACCTGATTTATGTTTTTGTGTGAACCAGGTAAGCCAACAAATGAAGGCTCCTACCAAGTATCACTGGACCATGGTGGAGAGGATCCTCAAATACCTCAGGGGGAGCCTGGATCGTGGCGTATGGATGGGCAAGAATGCAAGCACAGAGATTTTTGGATACTGCGATGCAGACTGGACCGGAGATAGGGTGGACATGCGATCCACAACCGGCTATTGCACCTTCATAGGAGGCAACATGGTCACCTCGAAAACCAAGAAGCAAAAGTGGTGGCATGCTCCACCGCTGAAGCTGAATACCGAGCAATGAGAAAGCTCACAAATGAGCTCACTTGGTTGAAGGGACTCCTTACTGACCTTGACATTGATCAGTCCACACCCATGACCATGCACTGCGACAATCAAGCAGCAATTCACATAGCATCCAACTACGTGTTTCATGAGAGGACCAAGCACATTGAAGTGGATTGCTACAAGGTCAGATAGAAAATTGAGGATGGGACTATATTGCCATGTTACACTCGGAGTGAAGACCAACTTGCGGATATCTTTACAAAGGCTGCAAGTTCCAAGGTTTGCGATTCTATTTATGGCAGACTTGGACTTGTAGACATTGCTAGACCATGGTAGTACTTCCCTCGCCTATGAAAGCTCACACTCTTTTTACCTAACAGAGTTTTGTCCCACGCGGTTTTCTCTGTTGGGTTTTTAATGAGGTGAGACTTCATGAGTAATCCAAGAATGCTTAGCTTGAGGGAGAGTGTTGACTTTGGTGAGAAGTACTGTTCACCATTCCCTATCTTATTTTAATTTAAGTTTTAAATTAGACAGGTATCCCACTTGTGGATTTGGGTAACCTAAAGTCTTGTCCTATATATATTTGTAACTCTGAATATTTTAACCTTACGAGACAGCTTTGCATTCTCTCTCTACACATTCATCTTCAATGGCTATTCTCTATTTTCTGGGTTCCATCTCTTTAATCTACCACTAAACTCTCATTAATCTTATAAATCTCACAATGGATCCTTCTGTATCGGGAATAAAATTAGCCTGAAGGAATTTTGAGTTTGTTTCTGTAACTATCTTAAGATTTTAAGTGCATTAAACAAATTAGTAAAAAAAAAAAAAAAAAAAAAAAAAAAAAAAAAATTAACGAACAAACGAACCTGCATTTTCGGAAAATTATACAGTTTCGCGACTGGAGATAGAGGCAATGTATAAGAATGTGATTTCAGCCTCGTGGCTTGCTCATTCTAACCTTTGCTTCCCTGTATATCTTGTCTTTAGGCTTTAACTAGTGATCAATATATTAAGAATTAGGTCAAGCCCTCGGAGCTAAAATAAGAAATATATAGTCAATTTAAATCAAGAGGAATCAGATAACAAGTCCGAGTCTTTCTATATAATAGATTGTGTTAAAGAATGTGCAGCTGCTGCACTTTAGTTTAGAGCTTGATTGGTTTTGCCGCTTTGAGTCGCAATCGCTGCATTTGCGGTTAGTAGCGGCTCATAGCGGTTGATACCAATCATACAAAACGTTTTAAACCATTTTCTACCATTTTTAACGCTAAAAAATCAGAAGCTCTGAAAATCTTATTCCAGCCAGTGTTTGCGGTTGCGGCTGGAAAATTTTTTTGTCAAAAAAAAAATTAACATTAAACTGTAAATTAATATAAAAAATCGAAACTAATATATCCATAGATATATATTTATCAGATATATCACGTTATATATATATTAATATATCATAATTTATTTGTTTGTAATTATCATTTATTGTCTTATTATTTATGTTGATTGAGTTATTTTTACATTTTTATTATAATCATATAATTTATTTACGTTTTTAATAAGGGAATAATTATAATTTTTGTTATTTTAATAATATTTTGTTAATTTGCTTTTTCACCCAATAAATCAATTAAAAATTATCCGCAAACACAACAAAAAACTCTAAATTAATATTAAAAAAACTCTAAATTAATATATTCATATATATATTAACCAACTATATCACGTTAATATATATATATATATCTCTTAATATATAATCAATTTTGTTATTTTAATTATAATTTGTTGTTTTATTATTTATGTTGATTGAGTTATTTTATATTTTTATTATAATAAATATTTTTTATATTTTTAATAATTATAAAATTTGCTTATTTTAATAATTTCAATTTTATGATAATAATGATGATAAAATTTGCTTATTTCAATATTTTTTAATTAATTTTTTTTGCACCTGCTGGTAAACCAGTCAAAAATGATCTCTAAATGCAACAATTTTTAACCGCTATACCAGTCGTATAAATAGCTAGAAAATGCTATTAACCGCAACAACCTCCATCAGCAAACTTCCACAGTTATAACCGCAACCGCCGCATTTAAACCAATCAAGCTTTAGTACTTTAGCAGCTTCAACTAACACCGTGTTCTAATTATATATGTGATGTTTTCTGTCTTTATCTCGTCAGATATAAGAGGGATTAAATCAACCCGCTGATGATATTAATTATTACCAACTTCACAACTTCGTCGAATGTAGGAAACTAAAATATCCAAAATTTGATCTAGTTAATTACAGAAAAGGATTTAAAATTTGAGTTTATGCATTACAAATAGTAAAAATGGATGCAAGAAAAGATTGAAGGGAGGTGAAAAAAATAAAGTTGACAAGTTTAGATTAAAGAACATATTATGGTATTTTATATATCTGGCTAGACGAACTGTATTTGTGAAAACATTTTCGGAAATATATTTGTTCCTCTAGTTTCACATCGTGGAACATACATATATAAACGTACAAATACAAACATTCCTGTTTTGTTTAGAGTTTTAATACAAACTAGAACCGGACCCGCGCGTAAGCGCGGTATTATATCTTATTTTTTATTTAAACAAATATAATTTTATAAATTTTACATTTTATAAATATAGATATAAATTATAAAAGTATGAAAAAGAACAATAACATTGGACATAAACATTAATACTATATTTTAAATTTGGGGTTTGAATTATTAACTAAAGTCGTTTTTGATGGCTTGATGATAAATTGAGAGAAAGAAAATAGTTTTAAACAAAAAGAAGTAGAGAAATAACAAAATATTAAGAATTACATCAATATAATCAAAAGATAAGTGAAAGAAATTTTTAAATTTGAAAACAATTATTCTTATTTAAAAGATAATGTTTAGCTTAATGTTCATATTTCTTAATATATTGGACTTTAAAACAATTATTTTTATTTCAAAATAATATCTTAATATCGTATGGAATATACTAATCTAATATTTTTTTAAACAATTTTTTCTTTTTGAAATCTAGCCCTTGAGGTAATTTAACTATTTTTTCTTTTTAAATATTTTATATTGGTTAATTAAAAAATTAAGATATGTTAGCAATTTTATTTTACCATAAAATTTTATATAGTTTTAATATATTATAAGAGCACATAATATTTTAAATTTATTTTTTCTTTTATATTTTTACTGTTTATAAAAAAACATATTTTTGTAAGCCATAATGTGAGATGTGTTTATAGGTTATTTATTTGACACTTTTTTTTGGACAATTTTTTATTATTATTTAGTTATCTTTTATAATACATATTTATAAATTTGAAAGTTTGAAATATTTTAACATTTTTATTTTTATATAAATACATTATATTATTTTAATATGTTTTGAGAGCGGATAATATTTTTAGTTGGTTTTCTTTTTATTTTTATATTTTATATGAAAAATATATTGTGTATATATTAATTTAAACTTAAAATTACAGAATAATATTTAATTAAATATTATATTTTATCAGATTTTCTTGTAAATTTATTAATTTATATATATAGATTAACCGATTTATGAATACCAAAATTGGATAGTCTGTTTGATATTTCAAGTTTATTTTTAATATTTTTATAATAAAATGATATAATTTATCATTATAACCTGTTTCCCAGTGATTAAAGTATGTATTAAAGTTTTCATAATTGAGCTTATAATTCATCTTTTTAACTTATCTTGTAATTAAATATTTTGCACATTTCATAAAATAACCTGTATATGAATATGATTAAAAATGTTAATCTAAATCCGTCCAATTATAGGATCAAATAATAAAAATATTGATTAGTTTTTAAATATTTAAATTTTTCAAGTGAAAAATATATTCTTTTGATTTCTATTATTCTAATATTTTTATAAGGTCAAACTATAAACAAATATGATTTTTTTGATAATATTCATAATTTTAAAATAATTATTTGATATGTATTCATAAGTATATTGATTTATGTTATTTTTTATGTATGCTTTTACCAAGTTATTTTTAAATCTTCAATTTATTATTTGTAAAAGTAATTGGTGTACTAAATGATTTAATATTATTTATTTTGATTTATTAATTTAATTATGCTTATAGAATATAAAGATATCATAGAATTTATATTTTTCGTTTTATAAAGAAAAAATTAATTAAATATTAGTTTGTAGTTATTTTAAATACATATATGAATTAATTTAATTGTTAATATTAGATTTGGTTGTTGGTAAAAAAGGAATTATAGCTTCACATTTAAAGAAAGAAGATATTTTTTTTTTTTTTTTTTTTTTTTTTTTTTGACAACAGAAGTAAACTAAGTTCTAACACGACTCGACAAGCCAAGTCGGAGTATCAACACCCACATGAATTACGCCTGACGGATAGGATCTAGCACTTTTTGCTAATTTATCCGCTTTTGTATTAGTTGATCGGGGAATGTGCACAATCACACATCTGTCGAAAAGATCTTGACAGCGCCGAAATTCGTCCAGATGCACCGAAAAAGCCGGCCAAAGCATTGGTTCACACACCATCGTCACCAGCTCCAGACAATCCGTTGCAAAAGTAACCTCTCTGAATTGTAAAATACTCATACAATCCATCGCCCAGATAAGCGCCTCAAACTCTCCATGTAGTGAAGATAGGCTGGCCCTAACATTACGGGCCCCCATTAGGGAATCCAAACCCCCATCCTCCGTATACCACCCTTGTCCCGAGAAAATATCACCTTCTTTCCAGGAACCATCAACTTGGCAATAACGGCCTTGTATAGGCTGCAAAGTATCCTGGGTTCCTGAGATCTCCATTGTGGACAAAGGTTCCTCCACGATCTGGGCCTCTGCCCAACCCAGGGCCTCCGATTCTGCTAATTGAACTATGTCCCTAGCATCTCTATCAATATTGTTGAAACACTTGTCATTACGACCTTTCCAAATGTACCACAGTAACCATGGATATGTCAGAACTCTGTCATCCGTAGGTAAACGCCAAAACAAATGATCCATGTTTGAGAACAGGGATGTTCCCGGGAAAATCATTGGATTCGATGGTACTTGAGATAAAGCCCAAACTTGCACCGCCGGGGGACACTCAAACAAAGCATGATTGGTTGTCTCCACCTCTATTCCACAACGATATTTTAAAATATTATGAATAAATTATTTTAAAAGAAAGAAGATATTAAAAGATATTATGAATAAATTAGATTGATTTGCCATGTTTAACCTTAATGATATTTTAAAATATTGAATAATTCCAATGGCATTTTCAGTAATATAACACATGACTAAAGGTTTTTTTCCCATGGGACTCCTGTTTTAATATAGTAGATATGAACAAAATTGGTTTAAGATGTATATAACTCCTAATGGTTTTTCTTTTACAAATACAAATATTAATAGTGATACATTAAACACCTACTGTATTAGGTGAGAACTGAGGACTGGCTTTGAAATTATAAAACCGTTCATTAAGAATTGATTTATTTCTTGCACATTTAAAAGTATTATACTAATCTTGATAAGATCAAATCTACTAGTACTAACTTATAAAAATATTTATAGTATATTGTTAAATTTTTCTGAAAATATTTATTTATTCAAATAATTATACTATTCTTGATAAGAGAAAATCTAAGGTAAGCAGAGATTTGTTGTTTTTTGACAAAGAGATTTGTTTTGACAGAGAAAAGATTCATTGTGAGGCACAGACCAATATGGACAAAACCCATTAGGAATGAAAGAGAACATACATGCGTACAGTACACTATTCATTTTTCACATGTCCCAAACATTTTAAAGTGAATTATGTTATAAAAATAAATAAAGAGAAAAAATTTTATACCCGCAGAGTTTTGGAACACCGAGAATAAAAGAAGAAACAAGAAAGAGAGGAAATGAACTTGTATTGAAGTGTGAATGTTGTGATTATGAACGAACGTTTAAATAGAAAATAAAAAGTGAATTACTATGCATGAATAGTGACAGTGGGCTCCACACAATTGATTTTTAATGCCGTCGATCATTTTTTCCTTCCTTCCTTTGTGGATTTTCATAACACTCCTCCTTGGAGACCAATGTCATATTCATATTCTGCTAAACGCTTTTGTTGCCTCGTTAAAAACTTTTCTAGGAAAAACCCAATGGAAAAAACTATAGTAAGGTAAAAAGAGTACAACTGCGCAAGCTCCCCCTTGATTAAGGTTGTCTTAGATATCTTGTTGATGACGCATTCCAATACTATGTACATGCTTCCTGAACACAGTGGTGGGTAATGATTTCGTGAAAAGATCAGCTGCGTTGTCGCATGATTTGACATATCTTACTTCAATCTCTTTATTCTTCTCGAGTTCTTGGATGTACAAGAATAACTTCGAAGGTATATGTTTCGTTCTATCACTTTTTATATATCCTTCCTTCGTTTGAGCAACACATGCAGCATTATCATCATACAAAATTGTTGCCTCTGTATCTTTGAGAATCCCACTGCTTGACCGGACGTGTCGGCTTATTGATCTCAGTGAGACACATTCTCTACTTGCTTCATGGAGTGCAATAAGTTCGGCATGATTCGAGGAAGTAGCCACCAGTGTCTCCTTCTGAGAACGCCAAGATATAGCAGTGCCTCTGATCGTGAAAACGTATCCTGTTTGGGATCGGGCTTTGTGTGGATCCGATAAATATCCTGCATCTGCAAAACCGACCATTTTACTTTTTGAATTTTTAGGATAAAATAATCCTAAATCAGTAGTCCTTTGAAGGTAACGGAAAACATGTTTAATTCCATTCCAATGTCTTCGCGTAGGGGACGAACTGAATCTTGCTATAAGATTAACAGCAAATGATATATCAGGCCGTGTGCAATTTGCAAGGTACATCAGAGCTCCAATTGCACTTAGATATGGTACTTCAGGACCAAGTATCTCTTCGTTTTCCTCATGTGGTCAGAATTGATCATTTTCAATATTAAGCGACCTCACGACCATGGGAGTACTGAGTGGAATTGCCTTGTCCATGTTAAATCTTTTTAACACTCTTTTGGTATATGTGGATTGGTGCACAAATATACCCTTTTCAGAATGCTCAATCTGAAGGTCAAGACAATACTTTGTCTGCACGAGATCTTTCATATTAAATTCTCCTTTGAAATAATTTGATGCTTTTTGGATTTCTTCATGAGTTCCAATAATGTTTAGATCATCAACATATACTGCGATTATCACAAATCCAGATGCTGTTTTCCTGATAAAAACACATGGGCATATAGGATCATTTACATATCTTTCTTTTGTTAAATGCTCACTGAGACGATTATACCACATACGTCCAGATTGTTTTATCCCATATAATGATCTTTGCAATTTGATTGCACATAACTCTTTTGGTTTAGATTTTAATGCTTCATGCATCTTAAATCCATCGGGAACTCTCATATAGATATCAATATCCAATAACCCGTGTAAATATGTTGTAACGACATCCATAAGTCGCATCTCTAGATTTTTATCAGCCGCTAGACTCATCAGGAATCGAAACGTTATTGCATCCATAACGGGAGAATATGTTTCTTCATAATCTATTACAAGTCTTTGAGAAAACCCTTGAGCCACAAGACGAGCTTTATATCTCATAATCTCATTTTTCTCATTTCTTTTTCGAACGAAAACCCATTTGTATCCAACTGGTCTCACATCTGCAGGTGTGAGCATAATAGATCCAAATACTTCTCGTTTGTTAAGTGAATCTAGTTCAGCTTGTATTGCATCTTTCCATTTTTTCCAGTCATGTCTCTTTTGACATTCATACACAGATTTCGGCTCTGGATCTTCGTTTTCTTCATTTATTTCTTTTGATATGAGGTATGAGATAACATCATCGAGATCTTCTATTTCTTTTCTTTTCCATATCTTTCTGTT